>JASAND010001869.1:0-16505 GCA_030248195.1 Trissonchulus latispiculum | reverse complement strand
CGGTTCCATCTCTGAGTCTGAAGGAAACTTTATATAGCAGTGAGTATGACTCTTTCGGGTTTTGGGTATCTAAAGTAGTGATGTGGATCGGATCGGCAAAATCGATCCGATCCGCGATCCGGAGGCCGGATCGAATCGGACCGGTAGTACTGTCGGATCGGCTTGGATCGGATCGCTTGAGCCAGTCGGATCGGCGATCCGGCTAGTTTCCAGCAATTACATAAATTGCAACCTGACTCACAATTATCACCACATATTACTTCAATTGCTGTAATTATTTGGTGCGAAAACTTTTTCTTTTCCTATTTCCTTTCTACAACGTTTACTGCTGTAAGCTTTTAGTCTTTCAGGTAAAGCTGAGCAGCTTCGCCCTTAAAAATAGTATATATATATATATATATAAGTTGTTTAATTCTTGCGTACACAACACAATATGGGATTCATGGCATCTACGTCAGAGAGCAAGATCTAGGGCCAATTTGATAAAAAATTTTGCAAGTTTGCAGTTGCAACTAACGTACTTGCAGTTAAATTGCGAGCTCAAGTCGTCAGGGTTTTTCATAAAACCTTTCCTTTGACTTAAGGAAATTAGCTGAGCAAGTTGCCAGAATTGATAACTGTAATATTAAGAGATCATGTTCCAGTTTACAAGTAACTGAGTTTTAAAAATTAACAAAAATGTTTAAAATATATACCTCTCATTCCCGCAAATGAAAGATTTAAGCTGCCGTTCAAGCTTCAGTTTCAGTCTCCAACTCGCAAAAAAATGAAATTCTAGTTTGAGTTCCAGAAACATGCAATATATAATCCAAGAAGTTAGAGTTTCAGTTTTGGAGAACATAATTCTCAGCCTTATAGCTTTTAACTAATAAGGTGATTTCGTATTTTCTTTACGTTATAAAATCCGTAGCGTTCATTGCCTGGCTTGCTGTCTTTTGAAATTTTACTTCAACAATTTTTCATGATTTCTTATACATTTGTTTGTCGGAATAATAAAATGAAGCTAACTCAGTCAATTAGTTGTAAGATGTATTAGCTTGACCAGAGTTGGAAGTGGACAAGATTTTCAGTGTCCACGTCCACGTTTGTCCACGCAGGTCTTTGTCCACGTCCGCCCGTCCACATGTCCACGCTTTTAAATTTTGTCCACCAGTGCCTGCATTTCGAAACAAGTTTTCTTTTAGTAATATAGTTTTAATTCTATATTAGAGCCAGGATTTTTCAGAATTACACTTTGCTTTTTAGTGTGCTTTAAAGCTGGTGTTTTTCTGGAAATTTACTTTTTTGCAGTATAAACACGTTTTCATGGGTTAACACAATATTTATCACATTGTTTTCGTCTGTTCCGGAGAAAGAAACAACATTTTTTTGAACATGTATTGCTTTTCTCTTCGCACACAATGATATTTCATTCAAATTACTTAAATTAAAGTCTTCCGAAAATATTCAATGGCGGGAGATCTGGGGAGTGGGACTTTTCAGACTTTGAGAATTTTCGAAAATTCCGAAAAATCAGGTCAGAAAACCTTTAATTTTCCAAAGTAAGAAGCTGTGATGTACACTCAAAATTGGTAGAGATAAAAATGTACATTTGAAGCCAAAATGTAAGGCTTAATGATTGCTCTAAGAAAGGCTGGTATTGGCAACGCTGAGTCGGAATCAAGCATACATGTATGAAATCATTGCGCATAGGCACAAAACTTTTTCGAAAAAACTTAAAACATCACTAAAATGAATAAGAATTTGCTTCTTCAGCTGAAAGTTTTGTGTTTTTAAGTTTTTGTAGTTTTAAAAGTGCGAAAAACACAGTAGTTAAATTTTCAATAAAACTTGATGAGAGGTTCTTTGAGGTTAGGTAGGTGTCCCAAATTTCGACTTGGAATTTACCCCATTCCTTCCCTGCAATAAAGAAAAATCCCTGTAATAAATTGGCTTTCAAGCTTTTAATTTTTGTTGTTTAAATATCAATAAAATTTAAACAGCTTTTGTTGCAAAACAACAACGATAACAAGAAAACAATTTTTGATGGTGGATTTCTCGAAGTGTGGCAAAGCTTAAGAAAAGCGACCAGGTCAGCCTTCAAAAGAAACGTCTTCCCGGGGGCCCTTTTTCTGAAATCGTTTAAGGGGGGGGGGCGACTAAACTTTTGCCCAAACATCTTCCGATTTGATTCATTTTTAGCATGAATATGAAGCATGTGCGTGAGCAAAAAAGTATCAACTCGTTTGTTCTTAGCTGCCTTTCTATGGCCCGCTACGCTTCGAACAACCTGGCCGACCCCCCGATTTTGGCGACACCCAACATAATTCCATAAAAATTTCTCACAGCTGTTTGGTTCAGTGCAAACGTCTACGCTTTGGCACAGCAAGAGAAGACATATTGGGCAACATGCACACGGCATTAGCTTTGCTGTAACCCTAATGGTTAGAGTGCAATGCTAGCCCAAACTTGAAGAAATGCCAAAAATTTGGAAAATTTTGGCCGCCGAATCGAATAATTTAAATGGGGTGCAAGTCCGGAAGCTGAAATTTGGTGTGAACGTACACCCCATAGGTCTACAAAATTTTGCCAAATATGAAGGAATTCTGCCGTGGCATTATTGTTATATTCCACTTGAAACATGAAAATAGTTGCAAAATCCGTCAAAAACGAATTTTTGAAGATTGTCCAATATACACAATATGTATATCAGTCGATAGCTTTCATGATGCTGAACAACTTTTCTTCTTGGCGCAATCGCGTATTTGCCACCTATTTCAAGTTATTTTCGAAAAACTGAAATTTCTTCGTTTAAAAGGACCACTGAATAGAGGGATTTTACCTTCAATTTGCCTTAGTTTAAAAGACTTGACTGAGTTTTGAAAATGGATGTATCGGGAAGAACTCAACCATTTACACGTATTTCGTTGCTTAACAACTGTGTTATGCTGTTTTCGTTTCGTGTGGCAGGCTGCACAGTCGCTAGAAGAATGTACCGGTCAGGCAGTTGACTTGGTATTCAACTGGATACTCAAAGTAACAAACACGCGTCCATTTACGAAGGAAACAAGTTTTAATTTATGTTATTGTGGCAGGGTCAGTAGGGCTACATATCAGCACAATTTGAGCCAAATTTGTCAACGTTATCATGCTAGAACACCTTAGGATGCTTTTTGAACCATGCCAAACTGACGTTTTTTCATGTTTCAAGTGGAATAAAATTATAATGCCACGGCAGAATTCCTTCATATTTGGCACAATTTTGTAGACCTATGGGATGTATGTTCACACCAAATTTTAGCTTCCAGGGTTGTACCAAATTTAAATTATTTGATTCGGCGGCCAAAATTTTCCAAATTTTTGGCATTTCTTCAAGTTTGGGCTAGCATTGCTCTCTAACCATTAGGGTTACAGCAAAGCTAATGCCGTGTGCATGTTTCCCAATATGTCTTCTCTTGTTGTGCCAAAGAGTAGACGTTTGCACTGAACCAAGCAGCTGTGAGAAATTTTTAAGTATTTATGTTGGGTGCCGCCAAGATCGGGGGGTCGGCCAGGTTTTCGCGGACGTTGTGGATTATAGGAACCACTTAGGAATCAGAGACTTCATACTATTTTGGCCACGCACATGCTTTAGATGTCTGCAAAAAAGAATTGAAATCCGACAAACTTTGGGCACCCCCATTTTAGTCGCCCCCCCCTTAAGGTGGTGATTCCCTTTGGTCACAAAAGTTTGCACCGTTATTACTCGTTCATTACTTGGAGTTAATAAGCCATTTTTATATCAAAATGTAGCTTGACATTTTCTCTTTTTAATGCATACCATAAAACTAATGTTGCGTCTTTAAAATATTTTTGGCACATTTTAGAAGATGTATAATTTTCCAGATTTTTTGCAGACTCAAGTAAATTTTTTCGCGAGACATCGGTTATATCATTCGATACCTACATCAAATAGCTGGGGACGATTTTTTATTTATTGTGAAATCGCTCTTCGTTATAGAAAAATAAGCTGAAATGTGTGCGTAACCTGTATTTTGCCCACTTTTTCCAAATTTGTCAAGCGATTACTTTAGCTAGAAAGCAGTAATCGGGGCAACTAAAAAAACGTCCCTGGGTATATTTGTGCAGAATTCATTTGTTAAGTAGCAGCCCTCCAACTTGCATGGTGAATGCTCCACAATCTTTGGAAAAAAATTGGTCGTGTTTTTGCAAAAACTACATTTTTCATGATAGCAGCCTACGGGATAGCTGTTGGAAGACGATCATGCGTCGGATAATTTGCCCCTGTGAGACCTTCAGATCGACGCCCTTAGTTTGATTTACCGGCTTGTGTAGTTCAAGAAATGATGGGTAATTTGATTTTTGCAAAAATGACAAGTTTTCGACGGCAAAACAATAAAATCGGCTATATCGCACGCTAGAGAAAAGCTAGAAAGTCGCTTTAAAAAGCAAAAATGTGAAGCTCAACGAGATCTTTCAAATGAATATAGTCATGACTGTATAGCTGCCGCCAAACTTTCAGAAATTGGGAAAAACCGCCCTGATCGGATATCTCGAATTTTTGAACCGGGATTGCGCGGAGGGTGATAGAACGCTAAAAGAATGTATTTCGGAAAGTTTCGTCAAATTTTATCCTGCTTTGCGCCGCCAACCAACAATTTGTGCTCAAAAGGAATCACCACCTTAATGATGGATTAAATAAGCTTTAGATTTTGAGAGAAGTGTAAATTTTTGTCTGATTATCAAAATTTTCAAGTTTGGATGCGTATTTCTCGTAATGGCAATTTTAAATTGTAAGCAATCGAAAAATACTCTCAAGACTCAAGAGCAAGGTTTAAGTCTTGGTGAGAAGATTTGATTGACCATATGTTTGGCCGGTAGGGCTGCCGCAGTTGAAGCTATGGCGGATTTAGGTAATCTAATTTCTCCAAAAACGCAAATGTTCCACCGCGACTTTTCTGAAATGTTTTATAGGCTAAACGATGTAATTGTAGCAAATTTGAATAAATTTCAACGACATTTGCGCTTTTAAACCCAAAAACGCCCACGCCAACCCGAGCCAGCACCTCAAGCATGTAATTTGGTGAAAGAAAATAAGTTCATTATGGTTCCTTTTCCCAGCAAACATCAAGTAATATACATAGTATCACACCAACGCCTGCAGGTGTATAGAATTAAAGCGATTTAAAAAGAAATGGGGTCAGCAAAGCTAAAAAGTCACGATGCCAGCACAATATAAAACACAACAATGGAAAACTAAAAATAGCCAATATAAAAACGATTATATACAGTTAGGTTGAATTTTAACGCTTTTTATAAAAAAACGGGTGACGAAAATTTTGTCCACATTTGTCCACGTTTGTCCACGTGGACAAATCCTCTGTCCATGTTCACTGGACCCGCGGGTACCCGCGTCCACCTTCCAACTCTGAGCTTGACACTGCAAATCCTACTTTAAAATAAGTTCCGTCTAGCTTTTTTGAAGAAGCGAACCTGGATCGCCGCATCGAATCGACCGATCCAGGACTCGGATCGAATCGGATTGGATCGCATTGACTAACAATCTTACTGGATCGGATCGGTTAAATTTTTTACTGCCTATCCGATCCGATCCACATCACTAATCTAAAGCCCGGTTCATACTTGTCTCTAAGTCTCTGTTCCTGGGTCTCTGTCTCTATGTCCCTGTCTCTGGCCGATTCATACCTGTCTCTGTCGTTTTGTCCTTTGACTCTAAGCTGTGCTTAAAATTCTCTAAGCGAAGTTGAACAATGCTCAACTTTTCTGCCTGTCCTTAAGAAACAGCCAATCAGAATAACGAAGGATATCACGTGAAAAGTCTCTGTTACCGGTATACTTGAAAGTAGCTACATCTATATCCAATTTGAAAATAAGTTTTCCACATATATAATATAACGTTAGCTGCTGACAAGACAATAAAAATGATATTGTATTGTTAAATATCAGCAACCCAGAAAGGTTGAAATCAGTGCACTAATCTAGTCTCCTTGTCCGGGGATGTGACGCAGCGGTAGAGCGTTCTACTTCTTAAACCAAAGCTCGGCGGTTCGATCCCCGCCCTGGACACTTTTCTTCACAGCTTTCAGGTCCTGATTTCAACCTTTCACATTTGGCGACCGTGCCGTGTCCTTACCGCTCTGAGGAGATGAAGTCGTTTGTGATGCCTGGGAATTGTGGAATTGCAGGTCCTTGAGATAACTGGTTTGGTATATGGTGGTCCTCGTGGTGCTAATGGTTAATATGATGGTTAATGGTTCTTGTGTGATTTGATATAAAGGCTCCCGGATTTGAAGAAGAAAGAAGTATAATATGGCCTCGGGTTAGGAGGCAGCCGGGCAGCCGCCCTTAGACCACATGGTGCTTGGATTTGAGGACTCGACCTGCAATTCCTGGAAATTCGAGGCCGAATTTCAATTAGCAAGGGGAGTATGTTAAATATCAGCAACTTTGAAAGGTTGAAATCAGTGCAATAAATCATTCTCAACGTCCGGGGATGTGGCGCAGTGGTAGAGCGTTCTACTTCCTAAACCAAAGCTCGGCGGTTCGATCTCCGCCCTGGACACTTTTCTTCCTATCTTTCAGATCCTGATTTCAACCTTTCACATTTGGCGACCGTACCGTGTCCTTACCGCTCTGAGGAGATGAAGTCGTTTGTGATGCCTGGGAATGGTGGAATTGCAGGTCCTTGAGATAATTGGTTTGGTATATGGTGGTCTTCGTGGTGCTAAGGGTTAATATGATGGTTATTGGTTCTTGTGTGATTTGATAAGGCTCCCGGCTTTGAAGAAGAAAGAAGTAAAATATGGCCTCGGGTTAGGAGGCAGCCGGGGAGCCGCCCTTAGACCACACTGGTGCTTTGATTTGAGGACCCGACCTGCAATTCCTGGAAATTCGAGGCCGAATTTCAATTAGCAAGGGGAGTATGTTAAATATCAGAAAGGTTGAAATCAGTGCACTAATCTAGTCTCCTTGTCCGGGGATGTGGCGCAGTGGTAGAGCGTTCTACTTCTTAAACCAAAGCTCGGCGATTCGATCCCCGCCCTGGACACTTTTCTTCACAGCTTTCAGGTCCTGATTTCAACCTTTCACATTTGGCGACCGTGCCGTGTCCTTACCGCTCTGAGGAGATGAAGTCGTTTGTGCCTGGGAATGGTGGAATTGCAGGTCAAGATAGATGGTTTGGTATATTGTGGTCCTCGTGGTGCTAAGGGTTATTGTATATGGTTGTATGGTTCTTTGATTTGTAAAGGCTCCCGGCTTTGAAGAAGAATGAAGCCTTTCTGGGTTGCTGATATTTAACAGTATTGTTCCAATTTAAAATATTTAGTTCGTTTTTGACTACACCAAGTGACCAATGAAATTTGAATTTGTTGTTCTCATGTGACCGAGTCTCTGTGCTTTTGTCCTTTTAAGTATGAAGGTCTTGTCTCTATCAGTGTAGAGACAAAAGGACAGAGACATGGAGACAGAGACTCAGATACAGAGACACAGTTGCAACTTGCGAAAAGTCTCGTTGAGCTCTACAATTGCAACTTTCTATCTTTTCCCTATCGTGAGATATAGCCAATTTTCTTATTTTGGCGTCAAAAACTTGTTCTTTCTGCAGAAATCAAACAGTCCATTCTATATCTATTGAGCTATGAAAGTCGTAGAATCAAAGTAAGAATGTCGGTTTGAAGGTTTTACGGGGGCTAATTTACCGACGCATGATCATCTTCCAATTGCTATTCCGTAGGCTGCTATCATAAAAAAATGTAGTTTTTTTGCAAAAAACACAACCAATTTTTCCAATTCACCAATTCAGGAGCATTCACCATGCAAGCTGGAGCTTTGCCGCTGCCACTCAACATATGCGATTTGCACAAATATACCCAGGACGCTTTTTAGTTGCTCCGACAACTACCTTCTAGCTATAGTTGTCGTTTTCCAAAGTTGAAAAAAGAAGTAAAAATCCAGGTTACGCACACATTTCAGCTCGTTTCCCCAAGAGCGATTTCATAATAACTAAAAATGTCCCCAGCTAGGTATTTGATAGAGGTATCGATTGATATAACCAAGAGTACATAATATAAGAGTGTGCCACAAGGCACACTCTATGTTATCAGAGCAAAAACTATGCTCTGCTCGCTAACGGCCCACCCCCCCCCCGCAAATTAGACCCTAGTGAGTGCCCCCCGCAAATCAGTACCTAGTCGAAACGGGGGTACGCTCACTCGCTCTATGTTTATGTGCTTAAGCTCGAAAACACAAGCAGTGCGTGCGCGAATTTTGTGCCTGCTTCGAGCTTTAGAACTCAAACATAGCGCACAAAATTCTTTGAAGTGAAGGGTCTAATTTGAGGGGGGGGGTGGGCCGTTAGCGAGCAGAGCATAGTTTTTACTCTGATAACTGAGAGTGTGCCTAGTGGCACACTCTTATATTATGTACATTACATTCTCTTGAAATAACCAATATCTTGCGAAAAAATTTATTTGAGTCTGTGAAAAATCTGGAATATTATAGTTCTTCTAAAACGTGTTAAAAATTTTTTAGACAAGCAACATTAGTTTCCCCGTATGCATTAAAAAGAGAAAATATCAAACTGCATTTTGATATAATAATTGCTTCTTAACTCCAAGTAATGAATGAGTAATAATGGTTCAAATTTGAATCACCACCTTTATAAGAAATGCCTCTGTGCGGCCCGATAAAGAGCCCAGCAAAAGACACGCCACTTTTGTGAATAGACTAAAACTACTGAACATGTAGCTCGGTTATGATATTCGTTTTATTCTCTGTTTGTGAAAAGAATCTACGGTTATGGGCTACTTCTACAATTTGGACGACGTTCCTTACCATTTTTAATCTACTGGTAAAGCAAGTTTTCAGTCCTGAACCGGCTTACATGTTTGATGAACTTTGGCAGCTGGATTTAGGCTTAGTGCTCTGTCTGTTCCAATTTATGTCACAGTAATAATAAATATTATGTACTCTTGATATAATAAAATATCAGTCCAAAACGTGAATACACAAAACAACGTTCACCTTTCTTCCGTTACCGACTTCAGGTTCTCACTCTCACATCCTTCGTCAGAAGGTTCCTGTCCATTCTGCGCTGCAAAATTTCAGGAAATGGGAAGGTCGAGGACAAAATTATTGATTGGGAGGCTGGTAGGGACCGCGATTATAGATGTCCGGGAGGCTTCACAATTTGGGGATAAAGTTCTCATAAATTTTATTGATTCCTTTATACCTCTTATGGATCCGTGGATTAGCGGCTGTTTTATCGATATTTTTACTGGTAGTCTTGATAGAAGTAAGTCTTCGCACAAATACACGTCTCTATATCTGACTATGTATGTACCAGGGCCTACACATGTTTGAACTTCTTTAAAACGCGCGTGCACACATTTTAAGTTTTAAAGTGCACGTTCCTTTTATGACAATTGGACACTGAAAACTAGTTGTCGTATATCATGAGTGAACAACGCAAGTCTCATCACAGTATTCTTCTGGCAGTAGTACCATTTTCTGTGTTTGTCGTTTTTATTGCCGTAGCTTATTCTTTATGCATTCCAGTATTGATATCGAAAGAAGGCAAACTTGGCACAGTTCCTGATTTGTCGCCATTGGACAGGCTTATTGATGTCTTTAAGTCACAGGGTAACTCCACTCCCAAGCTGATATTTTTCTCGAATCAAAAGGATTTACCATGGACCAGAAATTTTATATGCTCACTCCAGCGATTTATGACTTCTCGCGTAGCTCCGACAACGGCCGTTGTTGCTACTGATAAAGAAGCAAGTGCTGAACTTCGGAAAACCTGGAAAGAAGAGCATGTGTATGAAGCGTTCACAGACGACCTGAATGCACTACGGTGAGTGGGCGAAAGCTAGCTAAGATTGCAATTTATGGTTATTGTATCGTTCTGGGTGTGTTTTTCCATTTGTTTGCTGCTGTTCTCTCAGCTTTATGAAACCATTTCAGCAATGAGACTGGAGATTGGAGCTAATTTGCTGCTTATAACAACAGGATTTTTTCTCGCACCGGTCCGCTACCGACTGCCGAAGACGCCGGAAACTCAGATTTTTTCTGCTTTTTGCCCAAAAACAACAGAAAAATCCGGATTTTGGGAGGGTGTGCGACCCCTCTAAAAGGGGGACGACCCTTGTATGCTCAAAACGCCAATATCTTTTCCACTATTTGTTCAAAGTTAGCAATCCTAAGTCGTTAATTGGGTTGATTGATTGCACAGTGCTATGATAAGCTTATGACTATGACCAGGAGTACATAATACATAAGAGTATGGCAGCAGTAGAGTTGTGCCGTTAACAAATTTCCCGGGCCGGGCCCGGGCCCGGGCCTGCTGAATCAACCGGGCCGGGTCTCGGGCCGGGCCGAGCCCGGCCCGGGCCCGGCCCGGGCCCGTAGGCCCGATTCAAGGCCCGGTGGGCCCGGCGGCCCGGTGTAGGCCCGGTCGACCCGGTAAAGGCCCGGCATACAGAAAACAGTGCCAAACAATAGTTAGTGCTATTTATTACAACTTAGACAACTCGCGTAAGCTTAAATTGCACTTTCTAGTGAAGAAATTGTGGAAAAAAATTAGAAAATGGATAGTAAAAATTTGACCGGGCCTCACCGGGCCCGGCCGGGCCTGGCCGGGCCTCCCAGGCCCGGCAGGCCCGGTAGGCCCGGCTCGGGCCGGGCCTGCGCGGCCGACCGGGCCCGGGCCCGGGCCGGGCCTACCGCTCCAACAACCGGGCCCGGGCCGGCCCGGTGCAGGCCCGGCCCGGGCCCGGCCCGGAGCCCGAGGCCCGATTCAAGGCCCGGGCACAACTCTAGGCAGCAGTCATACTCTATGCATTATAAGCGTGACACATCCTCTGCACGCTAACGGCTGACCCCCCTCCCCCGCAAATTGGACCCATCACTTCAAAGATATTTGTGTGCTATACTTGTGTTCTAAAGCTCAAAACATACACAAAAATCGCGCACGTACTGCTTGTGTTTTCGATACACACAAGCGCATAGACGGAGTGAGCTTACCGTTTTGACTGGGTAGCAATTTGCGGAGGTACCGTTAGCGTGCACAGGATGTGTCACGCTTATATTACATAGAGTATGATTGCTGTCATACTCTTGTGTATTATGTACTCTTGCTATGACTGAGCCTCTTGATAAGGTTGTGAACAGAGTATATACTTTCTCTTATAGTATACCACTAGTTCACACCACTAAACTAAAGTCATGTATGTTATCATTTCTCATGATACTTTTAATTTCCTCTTTTTGATATTTTTAATTTCCTCTTTTTTCCCCATTCTGTCTTTAGAGGTTCAGAAGATGTCCTTTTCTTGCATTTTACCGCAACGGTGTTTCAATTTATAGCGGCATTTTTATTTTTTCATAATTGATGCAAGTAATTAATTAATATTAACATTGTAATTTTGTAGGTATGGTTTCCTGGAAAAGTTGGCCACTTCTTTGGAGGATGATATTGTTTGTGCTGTGGATGTTAAGTCTGTTTGGCTTGAAAACCTGTTTGTGAAGCTTCGATTCTATTTAAGAGACGTAGACCTGTGGGATATTCGAGTTACCGGATATGGCTATTGGGGTCCACTTGCCTTTGTCCCTTCCTCCACTACTTTCTGCATTAGAACGGGAAATGCCAGCGCACTGGCTCTGAGAGAACTGCAGAAACGCGCCAGATCTGGTAGCAGTCTGGGTTTACCGTATCATTTGAAAGAAATTTGTCTGAAAAGGTACTGTATAGATGCTTCTACCTACTTGAGGCTTATGTCGAAATAATACTCTGAGCTTCAGTCTTCAGGTGCATTTGCATTTGTATGTACTCTGGCTTGACCTGGCGTGAGAGGAAGTACTTTGCTTGTGTTCGGTCACTGAAAGTTTAATGTAGCCTGCTTTAGTTGGCTGGTAGAGAGATGAGCATTTTGGCCCGACGCATCCATAGTTTAATGGGCCGTGTAGGGGGGGGAGTCGAGAAATTTTTACCTGTGAGCCGGAGCGGGCCGAAATGGGCTAAATCGGCTATAAAACTGCTTTGAAATCGCCAAAATTAGCTAAACATTTGCTCATTCTGGTCATTTACAGCAAAATTTAAGATGTCATAGCAGAATTTAGCGTTTTCATCTTGAATTGAATCCTTTGAAATAATATTGTTAGTAAAATCTTGGATATATTCTTTCGGCGGGCCGAGCCGAAAAATTCAATTCGGCACGTGCTCATCTCTATGGGCTGGTACTATTGCATTCGAATGTAGGAAAAAGAGTTGACTGCTCTATGCTGTTAGTTCTGGCAAGATACGATACGATCAATCCATTACAAATTCTGTGTTCTGGCTATTCGTTTATACATTCGCGTTTCAGAGTATCCGGAGTTCGCTGTTCATGGATGAGGATTGATGATATTGGGAGTCCACTTTATCATGTTTTATCGCCAGCCGATAAGCTTCGATATCTTCCTGCTCTGCTGCCACCGCCTCCATTTGATGCTGATGACGACCGGCTGCAATTTTACCAGGATAATGAGCTCTTCTTTGTCAGTGATACGGAAAAGGGATTTTGCAATCGCACAATGTTGTCTAAAATTAGAGCTCATACAAAAGAAATTGCGGTGACAAAAGTGGATTCTAGACTCTATAAAACATTCCTTGTTCATGGTTATGCTCAATTTATCTTACCAGTACTAGAACCATTGTATTCTCTTTTCGGTTAGCAGCAGAATTTTATCTGAGTAAAGTTGTGCAGGTTGTTGCATTGTCGGGCGGGGGAGTTCCCCCCTTTACTTTTGGTTAAACTTTGTTGATGGGTATAAGTATTAAGTGGGTGCCGAGAGTCGGGTACTAATTTGTGACAAGAACTTAACTGAAAGTCCCAACTTGAAGGATTTGCTTTTGTTTTTGGATCATGTAACACGAGAAGGAATTTTAAGAGATAGACAGATAATCAGATAGAGACCAGACTGACAAAAGATGATAGACTGGGAATTTGTAGAAAAACTACTGCTAGAAAATGATTCAGTTTTCAGTCCGTAGTTAGCCTTAATCTGATTTGGCGGTTTCCACAAAAATCATGTTTGATACCTAATAGATGCATAGGTTTCAGAACTGCACAAACTTGGTTCTGTGTAGTGTGTCATCATCCTTAACCAAGCTTGAATTTGCCAGAATCGTTGTGCTATCTGTGTTGTCCCTGCGGATGCATTTCTGACGATTTACTGTGTACTATTAAGAGTACATAATGATAAGAGTTTGACACTAAGCTTAGTCTCTGTTATCAGAGCAAAAACGATATATATATATATATGCTCCATTCGCTAACGGCCGACCCCCTCCCCCACAAATTGGACCCATCGCTTCAAAGAAATTTAAAGTGCTAAACTTGCATGCTAAAGCTCGAAAACACAACTACTCAGTTGGTTCTATGTAGGGCTGTGACCGGGCCGTGAAGCGGGCCTGGGGCCTGGGCCGGGCCCGGGCCCGGGCCGGCCCGGGCCCGCTTTTTTATAGTGCGGCCCGGCCCGGGCCCGGCCCGTCTACCCTGCAAAGCCCGGCCCGCTTCACGGCCCGCGGGGCCTGCCGGGCCGACGGAGCCAACCTGTCCTGCCGGGCCAGCGGGGCCGCCGGGGCCTTCGGGGCCGTCGGTTTCTTAAGCTGCGATTCATTTGTGCGTGTAATGTATGCACATACATGCACATATACATACACGTAGGTATGTTATATATGCATATTAATACACAATCAATATGTGAGCACATGTGTAGGTTTCAATACAATGTTCGTGTTTTCTTGATTTGACATTGCGGCCAAAGGCTAAAGACTTATATACAAAGCTCAATTGGGCATTGAATCGTTTTCTCACCCTGTTGAGAAATCAGCAGCCAGCCATCCTATACAACAGAAGCAAATCTTGCAAAATGGCCTTAATGCCTACTACAGCTATCTTGTGGTCAAGCAATTTCAAAGCTTCCAGGATTTCAGCGACCCGTTGTTGTGAGACTTGGGATAATTTTGGAAGTTCGTTCCAAGATAATTTGCGAAGTTTCATTCCTTCCCGGTTGTTTATTTGTTTTTACATCACCTGTTTGCGTTTCTTAATTTTTGGTAATGCTGCGAAATCCAGTGGTAAAATTAGGATAGTGACGGTGTGTAGATTAGGCTCTATGCATGTCTGTTACTGTGGTTTTAGAAAAACCGCTCAAAGTCGAGGAATTTCAATACATACAATACCTAGTTAGCGCACATCACTGCTCGGGCCGCTAACAGGCGGGTTCAGGCCGTGTAGCGGGCCCCCAACCCGGACCGGGTCGTGGTACCGTAAAACGGACTCCGGGCCCGGGCCGGGCCGTGAAAAGAGCTCCGGAAAGGGGCGGGGCCGTGAGGCGGGCTCCGGGCCCGGGCCGGGCCGTGAAGCGGGCCGGGGGCCCGGGCCGGGCCGAGGCCTTGATGCGGACCCGGGGCTTGGGGCCGGGCCCGGGCCGGGCCAGGCCCGGCCCCGGCCCGGCCCGGCACGCTAGGTCGGCCCGGGCCCGGGCCCGGCCCGGCGAAATCCTTAACGGCACAGCCCTAGTTCTATGTGCGTCTGTTGCGAGCTTTAGAACACAACCATGGCGTATTAATTTCTTTGAAGTGATGGGTCTAATTTGTGGAGGGGTCAGCCGTTAGCGAACAGAGCATAGTTTTTGCACTGATAACAGAGACCAGGCTTAGTGTCATACTCTCATCATCATGTACTCTTGGTACTATTGTAAAGATTTGGCTCCGCCGGGAATCGAACCAAGGACCTTCAGAACTGCAGTTAGTGCAACCACTACATTACGGAGCCAGGTGAGAAGAGCACATAACATCTAGGATCATCGGCGCTCTCTGTACACTATGTACATACTTGTTTCATTGTATCAAAGTTAGGTAAATAGGATTTATATGACAAATGCATATGTTCAGAATGAATAACAATTTTTTCAATAAAAAGGGTTTTGCAGTTGTTAATGCAGGTTTTTTGGCTTCCGAGTTGTTTCCGTTTTATTCCTAGTTTCCTTTCATTTGACTTATCCGTCACTTAAAATTAGAAGAGTGTTCTCGCACACCTCGCATTAAATGTTTTGCAAAAACTTGTAATCTTAAGTTTGTAAATATTATCGAATAATACAAACTTATCTCCGTAAATTGAATTCACGAAATTGAGAACTTAAAAGCTTCCTCGCATTTTAGGTCCACCATTTCTAAGGTGGTTCAAGTTTCATTGCTTAGTTCAAAATTAAAAACTGTTTTTAAAGGCCAAAGCTTTTTGGTTTTGGCGTATATATGATGTTGATATATAAATTTAGGTGTTTTGTTGAAGCAATGCACTAGCAAATGACAAAATGAATTTCGAAAATGAGAGTTTAAGGTTTGCTATAGCAGTGACAATGTGCAGTCAGTTTTGGCACGATACAGAAAATGTTGTCATGATTGAGGCAAGGACTTTTTAGATTTCACATATTTCCGCTATCTGTCTGCAACTAAGTCATCTGTAGAGAATGTTAGAAATAGATGACTGGGAAATTGAGGCCGTTTTGACTGATGTCTTAGACGTTTCAAATTACTTTCCGAATTAAGATTTAAATGAATAGGCAGGAAACTCAGCATCCTAATTACAAACTATTAGCTTATGTCACATCATTTGTTCCTTACTGATTGAAGTCCCTTCTGCTTCGAAGCAGCAATTTAAACAACATCGCAGATATCCGCGTCAATTCCTGTTGCTTTCATGTGCTACTAATTAATAGAAGCTTTAATTGTTTCCTTTACCAAAACGAAAATCCATGCCATATGGGTAATAAGCATGGTCTCCTACCGGATTTGATACATGCACAGATGGGTTTCAAGAGGTTTGCTGCATCGAGTTACTTGTTTTACGGTGTTACTTTGTGCTTTATTTTGACTTTATTCTAACGGTTTGCGCCCATTGTCTAACATTCAACTTTCATCTACTGTCTAACGAAAAGTATGAGTCGGAAAGCACAAAGCACAAGACACAAAGCAGACGAAGTATACTACCGAGCTCTAGTTTGATCCAACATCACATACACCAGAAATCACCCAGTGGGAAGTACTTTTCAGTTCTCATCATTTAGCGATTTGACGGTGGCGTGAATTCATCCCACGATCCCGTTGTAGTTAGTGTTCGTCTGTAGAATGAACTGATGTGTACAAAAGCTTTTTACGGAAACTTAATAAATCAGTCTTAAGTTATCATCGATCGTGCAGATCGTGCCTAAAAATGCAGCAAACTAAATTGTTTGTAATTTTCAATAGTGCTGTCGAAAAAGGTACCTACAGCTGCACCAGCCTAAATGGAATAATGACTGCGGTGAGAAGACTGCAAAAGATTGAAAATACCTTAAACATATGAGAAACATGGATTTTTGCATAGAATGACAGGTTACATAATAACTTAAAAATTCACGTTCATAAAAGCAGCCTGCCGGCTGCTGTCGCGGACGCAGGCGGTCGTGGTTGTAGCGGA
>JASAND010001868.1:0-13862 GCA_030248195.1 Trissonchulus latispiculum | reverse complement strand
CGAAGAAGGTTGAAAATGGAAATAGCAAAAACAAGAACGCTGTTACAGATGGGTACTAAACTGGAAAATTAGAATAAGATGTTTTGTTCAAGATGCACGTGTTGAGTGTTGATTGTTGATTGCACGTGTTAAGATGTAGGGTCTTATCTCGATTACCCCCCCACCACTCAAAATCCTTGAAACTTGACCAAATGAGCTAAAATTTGGTGTGGGTATGTTTTCGACAACGCTGAGTTAAAATATACCAAAATTTTTCGATTTCGCGAAATTCGATTTTTTCGATTTCTAAGGGGGGACCAAGGGAAACCGAAAAATTTTTTGTCTTCGATTTTGCTGAAAAGATGTATATAGGGGTTTTCGGGGTCGCAGAACACGAATCTGAAGTCCGTTTTTCGATTCAACTTTTAGTTAGCACAGTAGAAGCTAAAAATTTAAGCTTAAGATGCAAGCTTATACTGATCTAACGAAAAGCTGAATCGAAAAACGGACTTCGGATTCGTGTTCTGCGACCCCGAAAACCCCTAAAAAACATCTTTTCAGAAAAATCGAAGACAAAAAGTTTTCGGTTTCCCTGGTCCTAGGTCATCGAAAAAAATCGAATTTCGCGAAATCGAAAAATTTTGCGATATTTGAACTCAGCGTGGTCGAAAACATACCCACACCAAATGTTAGCGCATTTGGTCAAGTTTTAAGTATTTTGAGTGGTGGGGGGTAATCGAGATAAGACCCAAGATGTATACTACACGTTGGAAGTGGCCACTTTTGCGAGGGGTCTATGCTCCTATGTTTACCACATCCAATTACAAATTAAATTCCATTAAACGTAAGCCCGAGCCACTGCTTGGAAGCCGTACCTAAATAGAGTTCACTGAAGTGATCGATTAATGAGGGGGTTAGGCGATTGTAAGTCATACATATATGGAATATTATGAAGAGCAATGATAAATAATTTGAATTCGAAAACTACGTAAGTGAAATCGAAAGAAAGTCACCAAGTGATGTCGCTTGCAACTTAACTTAGCTCTAGCTTAATTCATTTGTTGTTGATTAATAACAGGTCTGCAAAGGAATATTGCCCCTTTTGGGGCCTGCTTGTTTAAATTATGTTTAACACCTTTTTTGAACACCGGTGTCAATTTGGCCAATTTCCATTCATCAGGCAAAGTAGACGTTTCAAAGGAACATTGGAAAATTTGAGAAAGGGGATATGCTACAAATTCAGCAAACGTAATTAAAAACCATTGAGGAATGCCATCCGGTCCACAACTAAACTTTGGTTTCATTTTTTTGAAGATGGCGTAAAACATTTGCACTGCTAAAATTACAGTTGCTAAGGCTCGCGTGAGTACGCGGAGCAAAATTAATATTTACACTATCATCAACAGAATATACTGAGCCAAAATAGTTATTAAACGTATTAGCTTCAGCATCATCCTCAACAATTGTACTAGAATCATCCGTCTTAATAACTGGAATTTCTGATTTTGGCGACAGACTTGATTTAACATACGACCAGAATTTCTTTTCGTTCCGTGATTGCAGAATTTTAGCTTCAAAATTATAAAGATCTTTACGTTTCAAACCACGTGAGTATCTTGCTGCAGTCTCCTACTTTGCTTTATTTGCTAAAGTAGGCCTTTTTCTAAATAGTCTATGAAGGCGTTTTTGACGCTTATGTGATTTAATAGTTAGTACAGACCAGTTACATTTATTTGGAGATAAATCACATAAGGGCACGTGCAAATTTATGATGTCTACTATTTTAGACTTGAAGAGGGTCCATTTACTATTAACGTCGAGAGATGCTGCTAACAACTTTACCCAATCAACAGATTGTAAAGCATTAGCAATAGCCGTACGGTTTGCTTTTTTGTAGTTGAGAAATTTTAAATTCTCAGTACAGTTTTGAGGGCTGCGGAAAGGGCCAAGTTTAGCAAAGACTTTAAAATGGTCCGAACTTGAAAAGGGCTCTTCCACTGATGTGTATGATACAAAAGCATCATCATTACAAAACAGTAAGTCTAGCTGACTACCACTAATATGTGTTTTTTCCTTGACATACTGTGTAAAGCCTAATTCACACTTTTTCAAACAAAAAGCAAAACTGTTTTCGTTTGATGGCAAAGTACCAGTCGACCAGTCAATGCCCGGTAGATTAAAATCACCCACAATAACTACCGGAAAACACTTAGTGTAGTGCATAAGCTCATTAAATTAGCCCAAAAGCGATTCAATTGGTTCTTTGAGTATAGAAGATGGAGTTCTGTATACCAGCCAAAATTGAAGTATAACTTTGTCCTTCACAATTAAGTTTAACGACAATAATTCATAAAATTTGTTTGCTTCAGTTTTATAAATCACAGCCTTCATTATTTTCGGTATCAGCATTATGATTCCCCCGCCGAATCCAACTCGAGCAACGTCATCGCAACGATAAAGCACGTGATGCTTCAAAAAAGAAAAATTATTATCACTATATTCTTTATCGAGAAATGTCTCCACTACAAAAAATAAAGTCCCAGGATTAGTGTTAGCCAGAAAGTTTAGCTCCGTTAATTTACCTCTTAAACCCCGAGCATTGAAATACACAAACTCTATCCAGAAATTTTCAGCTTTTTTCTGTTGACCAAAAACTAGTTTCCCCCCACACTAGCATCACCATTTCGGCCAGGACTGTGCCCATCATTCACAACATTATCATCTTTTTCTTCACAATTTTCACTATTTTACCGTTCCGAACTTTAAGATCCTTTTCTCCACCTTGTTCCCGTTTCTTGATCTCCTGACGTAATTGGTAGTCACGTTCACGTTCCTTGGCTGTCTGATCAGGTCGAACAAATGGCTTGAAATTGCGCGAACACAAGGACTTATCTTCCTGCACAATAGATGTAGCTCTACTGAGAAACATTCTGCGCTCACCCCTCCAGTCGGTCGAGAAAGCAGACCTTCATAATTCGGCCCCGATCCGGATTTTTGCGACCGTCTAGGAACACGGACGAGACTGCAGATTTTGGAATACCGATTGTGTCACAAAAACTATCCACCAGGGATCCCAGGAGGTCGATCTCTGCTTTCTCGGGGAGGCCCACGATCACAAGATTATTGGGTTTCTCCTTCCGCTCAAATAATTCCCGAATGAGTTCAGTAGATGCTCGTACTGCAGCTTCCACTGCAACTTGGGTCACACTGGCAATGATTTCCTTAAACTGTTCCTGGTTAAACGGCGTTCCAGTCCCGATTCCAGGTCCAGTAGGATTCAGGGTGGGAACGTCCGAGCCGTAAAACAGACGATTTAAGCTCCCAGCAGCAGCAAAATCTGACTTTTGCTGGTCAGACAATAGAGGGTAACACATCTTACAGGCAAAATTAGCATTAACATCGTTGATAGCTAAACTCAAATCATTAACTGACAAATGAGTGCATTCATAATGGATAAATCGACGGCAATTACAGCACTGTACCATGGCTAAATGATCCGAAGAACCGCAATAGCAAGGCTTGGTGGGGGCTTTTTTGGAGGCATAATAAAAGAGTTAGTAATCAAAAAATCGATAATTAACACACACTAACACAGTTCGTATAAACAGGCAGGTCTCGAAGCGTGTGCAGAGAGAGATGCACATACACAACCGTACTGAACTAGTTTCTCTCTGCGAATGAATCCTTTAAAGGCTTTAAAGGCTTTAAATCCTTTGGCCCGATGATACGCCCAAACTCCGAAGCCCGGGCCCGCTACTAGGCCCGACTCAAAGCAAGGGCCGCTGCAAGTCCCAGACTCGCAAACGGAGTCAGACAGGTGCGATGAGCCCGGTAGGCCCGGTGAGCCCGGAAGGCCCGGTGAGCCGGGCAGTCCCGGTGGGCCCGGAAGCCCATTATGCCCGGTGAGCCCGGTCTCTAAAACAGGGCCCGGTAGCGGGCCGGGCTTTCAGCCAGTTCCGGGCCGGGCTTAACGCAAAATTTCCGAGGGCCCGAAGCCCGCTACACGGCCCGAGTACAACCCTATAAATCTACTATGTAAAGATAAAAAGAAATGCAAAAAGAATTAAAATGTTGCAAGTGGCTACTTTGCTTAGTACTTGTTTGTTAAGTAAAGCTCTGATTAAAGTCATTCCACCTAGAATAGAAATTCTACCCCTAGCTACATATATTGGTGGCCTCGACGTGAGAACTTTTGTCAATGCACACCGCAGTTTTTCGCGTTTGTCATGAAATTAGCAAACCTGAACAACAACTCCAACATCTACCAAGTTAGCCAATTTTACAACTTTCAACGAAGTCAAACCTTTGTTCAGCGAATGCTCACTTTAGCCAAATTCTCTGGTTATCTTCCACCTTTCAGTTATCTTGATATATCATGGGTCTGTGGTACCAAATCTGACAGCTACATATGGTACATTTGTCCGTTTAATACTGCTACTGTTGCGGAGATATAGAGTCTAACCGCGGCCCAATTGAAGACCTGAATCCTTTTTGCAAAGACGTTCTTACACTGATCATCGCTGTGTATCACCATTTTGTATCGCGCTGCGATTGTCGCCAACTTACAAAGAGCTGAACCAGCCACGCTGCAGTTAGAAGTAGATCTAGTAGAAATCGAATATAAGCTACCAGCAAGTCCTCCGACCCAAGCGACAACTAAAAGAGTTAAGCTTCCTGCTTTCTATCCAATGGATCCAAAGGCTTGGTTCAAACAGTGCGAGCCATTTCTAAATGTCTGTGCGTCGGGCCGTAAAGAAAGCATCCCTGCTCGCGGCGATACCGACCGATGTTATCGTGGGAAGCGGAATTGACCTTGGGCCTATTTCCTTAACCCATATCCGGCTAGCGTCAGTTTAAACTGACATTGAAATTTTCTGAGACAGCTCGACAACGGTTAGCTGCGCAATTAATCTTTTTATACAGGCTTGTCAGCTATTAATTGTGCTTCATAATTAGTGTGATCAATCCCAAGTTTGCATTGCCGCGTTAGCTTCAGCCAATAAATTTGTTGTATTGGTCTTCATAATGGAACGTGTTTGGTTCATCAAAGCAAAACTTATAAAAAGTTAATAGATATTAGATATTTTAATGCATAAAATATGCAGTTATGTGTTAGTTCTCAGCTGCATAGAACCAATTTTCTCTCACGTACGTGATTCTGCAGCTACAGTAATATTGCTACTGTCAGTTTAAACTGACGTTAGCCGCAGGTGGGTACAGTTGTAGTAATTTCGTATTCTTTGGGTAATAATATTATGAAATGGCAATTTAAGTATTCATATGCATGTTATTTAGTTTATATACACAAATAATGAACAGATATACATGCTGGAGTGGCCAAAGACTGAATTGAAGGTGCTGATGTCGTCATCTTGGCACTGACTATAGCTAATGAAAATGCTTATATTGATTCAGGAGACAAAACGGCGCCATCTGGAGATCCAAACAAGGTGAGAACACTGCGCAGAGTTGCCGATAAAAACAACTTTGTCAGACTCCCACCCCTTGGATCCCCACATGTCGCCATATTGATTTCTGAACCAGCATCACTATCTTCGTTGCCTTTATATACTCGGTGCCAATTAACGACATCAGCACCTTCAATTCATCCTCTGACTTTTTCAGCGTGCGTATTACACCTCATGGGGCCGAATTTGAGAAAACCCAAAAAGCAGACCCCCCTACTAAAAATATAACCAGTTCGTACCACCAATTATCATACACAAGTAGAGGTATGTATGTAGGTAGCTTAAGCTTAAAAGAATTTTTCAATTTTAGTGTGTGTTCACGAAATTTAAGTATACAAAAAATATACGAAATGAAAGTATACGAAGTGTCATTATACGAGATGTAGTATATCAAATGACAGTATACGAAATGTCAGTATACGAAATGTGGGGAAACCGTGGGCAATGATATCAAGTAAATAATAAACTTCTTCGATTCTATATTAGACTTCCAAATTCATATCCAATTTATGATCTTATGTATATACATTGGCTATGGCATTCTTACTCACGTTTACAGTTTGTTAGATGGAACTTATTACCGTTGTGTTTGATTTAGATGATAGAAGCTCCGAACAAATTTTTGTTCGTTTCTTCGCTTCATCAATTCGCGATTTCATTTATTCATTTCATTTTAGCATTTGAAGGAAGACTGTTTCAGTTGCCTTGCCTCCTCCAGTTTTGGACTGGGCCAGCCGTTATTGGGGGTGCAGCATGTCCTGTGCTCCTTCGAATGTAATTTTTGACACTCTTTGTAAGCATTTAGCATTTTTGTTGTATGCGTCCGCGTATTTTTGAGTGTTGGTTTTTGAGTTTTGAGTGTAACTGGCTTTGCAAAGCTCTTGTTTTTCCTATTTTCATTTGCCGTACTAATTCAAAACCTGGCTTCAGAAATAATTATTCTTATTCACGTCTCAATTTTCTGGACCGCATGTCGGCGTAAACTGACTCAGTCATCTGAATATTTCGTTTGCTCGTCTGCACGTTCCCTTACGTGCAGATATAGTTGCAGAAAGCGCAATTATTGCCCGATTTCATTCATATTTTCAGAAAATACATCGAGAATGATAATAAACGTCCTGTAAAAACGCCAGCTTCATAGCGCTCATGTACAGTGAGAAACAAAAATTTGAAGTTCTAGAACTATATATGGAAAATTATGCCCAGCAACTATAATCATTTTAAAGCTTATTATGTGCTGTACAACTTTGCTTTTAGATATAAGTCTCTAGCTTGTATCGTTTTTGAGCAGTGAATTTTTGAAAACTTTTTGCTCGAAAATTGGTTATTTTTGACTCCATCTTGCTGAATACAGTTTTTGTCGAATTGGAGTTAGTGTACACTACAAGTGTATGTAAGTTTCACTGATACCAAACGACGCAGAAGATGTAGATCTTCATTTTGATATGTGGCTGAATTCATAGCTCCCAATATTGAGTAAGTTACAGCTTTCTAAAGTGGACTGAATGTAAGGGAAGTGCGACCTTAAGGTGCTGGTTTCCTTTTGGGTAGTTTTGACTCCTACGGCTTTAATCCTTTACGCAAAGGGCTAAAACTTACGAAATAACCTATTTCCGTACACTTTAACATTTTGGACCAGTCCCGTATTCTCAGGCCAAAAGGTAAGAAAGTTTTGGTTTTTGGCCTTAAGCTCCCAGTAGGTAGACAAGACACGAGATTGGTTGGTATGGCTGGAAGGATGACTCGAAAATGAACATTTTTGCTCTGACAACCTTTGAGCTATCTCCATAGGTTAAGTCAGTATAAGCAAAAAACTGTTTTTAGGGTCAAAAAATGGCCATTTTCGAGGAAATCAGTTTTTCAAAATTACTCCCACATGTTAAGGACAAAATTGGCTTAGTTATACTCAATCGATACATCGTCCAAATGCACATTTTATGAATGCCTATTAGCCGGACTTTATTGCTTTTAGCTAGAGATTTGGCCGAAAAACCATTTTGGCAAAACTGCGAATATTATATTTTGTTTTGAACATCGATTTATCAAAAACTACTCGACGGATTCCGGAGATTTTCCGCAGAAATGAAATTCGCACTTCTGCGGAGGGACGTTTTTCTTGGTTTGGGCTAAAACATATTGAGTAGCAAGAAAACTCAATGCGTAGTTGCGAAATTTCGTGTTACTGTGCATTTGGCCGATTTTCTCGACCGTTGAGACCTGCTGAGCCAAATCCAGAAAAACGTCCCTCGGCCCATATGTCCTTCATATCATGGCACAAGAAGAACTTTTGGCCGGTTCTTCAGTTTTGAGAAATCGATGTTCAAAAACTTTTGGTCTATATTCATCCTGTTAGTTGTCAGCTTGTCAGAAAATTTTTGCTATTTTTTTGCTAATTTTGCCAGTTCTGTAAGCTCATGTGAATGTACATATAATAAGCTTTAAAACGATGTATAAAGCTCTTTGTAACTCCCAAAATTGCGAAAGTTATAGCGTTTCAAAAAAAAAAACCACAAAAGCCCGGCACAAAAGGTTAACACCCCCTTAAGGGCGGGGGTCTACTTGGGACGAAAATTCGACCTTCACAGATTGGTTCAAATTGTGCTCGTTGATAATCCCTAGGGCCCTACACAATCCTTTGAAATTTGGGATGGTTTCGTCCAGGAATAAAAAAGTTACAGCCATTCAAAATTTCCAATTCCTATTGAAAATGGCATAAAATCGGAACTTTAGATTTTTCGCTTCTGATAACGATAACGTATTCAAATCAAATCCGTTTGAAACGTTTTACAGCTCATTTTGTAGCTAAATTCAATGTCTAAAACTTGTCAGCTTTTTTCGCAATTCCGTTTCTAACTTTTGGAATAATCATTTCCGTGAGACAACCCCAAAATAGTCAAAATTGACATTTTTTAGTCAATTTTTAATAGTCCATTTTTCAATAGTCAAATAGTCAATTTTCGAAGTTCACAAATATGCACAATATCTAAATCAATCGATAGCTTTTTCAATTCTAAAAAACTTTTCTTCTTGGCACAAACGTCCATTTTGCAGCTATTTAAAGTTATCGGTCAATAACCGTATGCTCGCGAATTTTCAATTTTTGCGTTGTGGGGTTGTTTCACAAAAAGGATTGCTACGAAAGCTTAGAAACCTAATTCTGTTAAAAGCTCTTCGACAAGTTTTAGATAATGTATTTAGCTCCAAAATAAGCTGCAAGAACGTGCTTAGAAAAAATTGCTTTCATGTCTAAAATATCAACAAAAATTCTCAACTTTCTGGGGATTCAAAAGTACTTCAGTTCAAAAATTTAAAGTTGGAAATTATCAACTTTGATATTATAGGGTTAGCTTGTCTAGCAGTTTTTTTGGTGAAAACCTGAAAAAAGTTAACTCATAATTAAGCCATTTCTGGTGAAAATTTGAGAAAATTTCTCAAGTTTACTAATTAAGAATTAAAGTTTCTGTAGCCGCTTTTTGTGCAAATCTGAAAAAATCAATTTTATTTTGAAAAGTGTTACGACAGTGGGTCACGGTAAAAAATTGCTGAATTTGTTGGGGGTGGGGGAAGGTTCGGGCCGCGCACTTCCCCATAGGTGTGGCTGGCGAAAAAAAGTGGGGGAGGGGGTTTGAAAAAAGTAGGGGGAGGGGGGCTGGCGAAAAAAGGGGGAGGGGGGTCGCCAAAAGTCAATTTGGGGGGAGGGGTAAGAAAAATTTTCGAGGGGGGGGGGGGGGGGTCGGCGAAAAATCGGGTTTTTCGTCCAAAAATTGAACAATTTTCTCCATTGTAAGAAAATTTTAGCGATTTTTAGCGTAATTTAAGCAAACTTTAGAAATCTTTCGCTTAGTTTTCATCAATTTTTCGAAAAAATTTCGAAGTTTCGGCTAAAAATTTTCAAAAATTTAGGTAGGGGTTTGAAAATTTTTAGGGGGGGTCGGCCGAAGGCCGATTTGGGGGGAGGGGTAAGAAAAATTTTCGATGGGGGGTCGGCGAAAAATCGGTTTTTCGTCCAAAAATTGAAAAATTTTCTCCATTTTAAGAAAATTTTAGCGATTTTTAGCGTAATTTAAGCAAACTTTAGAAATTTTTCGCTTATTTTCATCAATTTTTCGAAAAATTTCGAATTTTCGGCTAAAAATTTTCAAAATTTTAGGTAGGGGTTTGAAAATTTTTAGGGGGGGGGGGTTTGGTGACCCCTCCATTTGGGGGGAGGGGTCCCCCCCAACACACCTATGCCTCCCCCCCCCCCCCCCCGCATAGGTGTAAGGTGGGGGGGGTAAGCCCCAGCCCAGCCCTTTTTACAACCCACCCCCAATACATATTGGGGGAGACGTCCATAGGGGTAACGGAGATTTGGGGTGGGGGAGGCTCCCCCCCCCCCCAATGCATTTCTCTAGGGGGGCCCCCCTCTGGCGGGCCCCCCCCCCCCCAACCCCCCCCCAGACCCCCCCCCAACCCTCCCCCAAAAAATTTTTTCATTTTTTATGCCAAAAATCGCATTTTCAGCCGTTTCTAATGATAAAAAACATCTAACCATAAAGTAATTTTAACATTAGACAGTGGTTTTAAACTCCAAAACTTGATTGCCAACATGTTTCCAAGTCCAAAATAAGGACAATATTGAGTCATAAGATCCATAATACAGTTAAAAACGTGTATTTCTCATAATAATTAGTTTAAGTTTAAGTTTAACAGTTTAAGCCAAAAATTTGGACATTTTTGAAAATGTTTTCAAAATTTACCCTAAAAAATATATATATACCCACTTTTTGGCCATTTTTCGCGCCTTCGGCGCGTCCCAGTTGGGGGGGACGTCCCCCCCAAAAAGATTTGGGGGAGGGTTGAAAAAAGGCTTGGGGGGCTACCCCCCCCCACCCCCCCCACCTTACACCTATGGAGACGTCCCCCCCCAAATGGGGGGGGGGGGGGGGGGGGGGGGGGGGGTAGTCGGCGCGAAAATTGGCCAAATTTTGGGTATCATGGGGCAGCTCGGAGAGCGCCCCATAATATGAGCCAAAAAGGTACATTGCGTGTTTTCAAAATGCTTAATTAGACATAACTAATTAACGGTAAGGATTAAGAGCTAATATTTACATTTTTGAAATCTCCAGGCCAAGAGCTTTCGAACGATATCAAACTTGCCCGGAAAAAATGAACTTTGAAAATTTTCACTTTTCAGACCTACTTTCTAAGTGGGTTTTTTCTCCACTAATGTTTCTCCTTTACGCTTTTGGTACATTTTCTAGCACACTGATTTTTCACATGCCGTATGGTGGCAACCTTTACCTATTATTATCTTGTTAGCGAAACCATGAACCTGTTCACTATTGATTATTTTGGCCCAATTCGGCTCCTAGCGGTTTCTACAGACTGTCAAACATGGGGTTTACAAAGGGTTTGGACTTGGAAATTTTTCGAGGCCCCAACTTAGAAAATTGTCAAAAAGTCGTCTAAAATAGCTTTTTTTTCGGCCATTTGGCGGTGCGCATATATAGTAAATCGGGGTCGCTGAAAACGATGAGCATATCGCCGAAACCGACGGATGTGACCCTCGGGCTGCATGGCGCCTGTGGTTCCTCGTCCAGGGTCAAAGTTGGGAAAAGTCGCTAAAAACGGCTATTTTGGCCTTTTTGTGGCAGCCATATATAGTAAATCGGGGTCGCTGAACACGATAAGCACGTTTGCTTCTCCGTGTGGTGCCGATATTGCGCTGCACTGCGATGCGGCAGCCGCAGCGACGCTGCAGGTGCAGCACGCCCTGTAACTTGAAATGGACAAGTTGAAACTGCCTGAAAGCTTGCCCTTATATAGTAAATCGGGGTCGCTGAGCACGACGAGAGTATCATTGTCACAGTGCGGTGCTGCAGCCGCAGCACCGTGCAGCAGCCGCAGCACCGTGCAGCACGCTCTGTAACTTGAAATAGACAAGTTGAAACTGCCTGAAAGCTTTCCCTTATATAGCAAATCGGGGTCGCTGAACACGATGAGAGTATCCTTGTCTCTGTGCGGTGCTGCTATCGTGCTGCGCTCCGTACAGCTCGTTCTGTAACTTGCAATGGGCAAGTTGTGGACTGCCTCGAAAGCTTGCCCTCATATAGTAAGTCGGGGTCGCTGAACACGATGAGAGTATCCTCGTCGCTGTGCGGTGCTGCTTATCGTGCTGCGCTGCGGCGCTGCAGCCGCAGCACGCTCTGTAACTGAAATAGACAAGTTGAAACTGCCTGAAAGCTTGCCCTTATATAGTAAATCGGGGTCGCTGAACACGATGAGCATATTGTCGACGCCGTATCTCGTCTGGTTCAACTGGTTCAACCGTGAACCAGTTCCTGGTTCAAGTTGCTGGGGTAGCATTTAGTTTAACAGTATGCGTTAATGTTATGGTCATTAAACCACATTAACACATTACACATTCCCCTCATTCCCGTAATAGGACAAGTAGGAAAAATGCTCCATGCAGTCGCATGAAAAATACAATATGAGCCAGAAGGACAGCATTCAATTCGGGAAAAGACAAGATTTAAAATGTATAATATGAGCCAGCATTTACTTATGTAAAGGACAAGATTTGAAAGTTTAATATGAGCAGGTCCCTTTCTCGGGCTTATATTGACGCCGCACGGACAGCCCGCAGGGAGAGTGGTTTCTCTCTTCGTCGTGTTTTGCTTATATGATTCTGATAGAGCATTCAGTCAGACATATACTTTATTGATTACACCAGATCTTGTGACAGAAGCTAATGGTATGACAGCTAGCTAATGCTGGCTGCAATGACAAAAAGGACTTGCTGAAAAGTGCGTTGTGTAAAAATACCCCAGATTATGGTTGCGTAAATATATAATACGTAATTACGTAAATAGTGTGATATTATCAATAGCCTAAGTAGCATGTTAAGTTACTCTGTGCAGGCTCCTGGGGGGGGGCTCTGAGCAATGTCTATTTTTTACACTTACTCTAATTTTATACGTTGGCATCGATTAAGTTGCGTACACAACATCGTTCCCAAGGCGTCAATATTAGCCCGAGAAAGGGAGCTGCTCATATTAAACTTTCAAATCTTGTCCTTTACATAAGTAAATGCTGGCTCATATTATACACTTTAAATCTTGTCTTTTCCCGAATTGAATGCTGTCCTTCTGGCTCATATTGTATTTTTCATGCGACTGCAAGGAGCATTTTTCCTACTTGTGTATATATATTTTTAGGGTAAATTTTGCAAAAATTTTCAAAAAATCAAAATTTTTTGGCTTAAAGTGTTTATTATTGCGAGAAATAGACGTTTTTACCTGTATTATGGACTTTCTGACTCAATATGGACCTTATTTTGGACATGGAAGCATGTTGGCAAACAAGTTTGCGAGTTTAAAACTACTGTCTAATGGTAAAATTACTTCATGATTGAATGTTTTTTGAAATTAGAAACGGCTGAAAATGCGATTTTTGGCATAAAAAGAGAAAAATTTTTTGGGGAGGGTTGGAGGGGTCCTGGGCATAGGGTGTAAGGGGGGGGGGGGGGGGGGTCGTCGTCTCTCCCCCCCCCGGGGGGTAGTCGCGCCGCAGGCGCGAAAAACGGCCAAAAATTGGGTATTTTTAGAGTAAATTTTGCAAAAATTTTCAAAAATGTCCAAATTTTTGGCTTTAAGTGTCTATTATTGCGAGGAATGCACATTTGTAACTATATATATTATGAACTTTCTGACTCATTATTGACCTTATTTTGGACTTGGAAACATGTTGGCAATCAAGTTTTCGAGTTTAAAAACCATGTCTAATGTCAAAATCACTTCATAGTTGAATGTTCAATGGCATTAGAAACGGCTGAAAATGCGATTTTTGGCATAAAGATTGAAAAATTTTTTTGGGGGGGGGGTTGGAAGGGGGTCCTGGGGGGGGGTTGGGGGGTCTCCAGAGGGGGCCTCCCCCCAAAAAAAGTTGGGGGGAACCCCCCCACCCCAAATCTCCGTTACACCTATGGTCCTGGGGGGTGGGTTTGGTGGGTCTCCAGAGAGGGCCCCCCAGAAAAAGGTGGGGGGAGCCTCCCCCACCCCAAATCTCCGTTACACATATGCCCCCCCCCCGACTTGCCTAAGATCCGCCCACCCCGAAGAAAAGACCTATCTACGCCACTGCGTACTATATATATATACTGGGTTTATTTTACTGCCCCCCCCCCACTCGAGCACCTCCCCCCCACTCGGCCCCACCCCAACCCCACTTTTGGTCAAAAATGGCCTTTTTTGGTGCTAAAACTTCTTGATGTTTGAGCACTTTTAAGCATAGTTATAGCAGTGTATGTGGAAAACAGGCTATTTATACAGCCTTTTTAGCATTTTTGGCCCAGTTTATGCCCCCACTTTTCGACCTCACCCCCACTAGTGGGGGGGTCCCCCGCCACTCTCCCCCCACTTATATATAGTTGCC
>JASAND010001866.1:0-43283 GCA_030248195.1 Trissonchulus latispiculum | reverse complement strand
GTTAGTGATGTTTCAGTCACTGAAACTGAAACTGAAACTAGGTTTCAGTCTCTACATGTTTCAGTTTCAGTCACTGAAACTGAAAGTATTTGGGAAAGTGGACTGAAACTGAAACTGAAACTGAAAAGATTTAAGCTGTCCGACTGAAACTGAAACTATATTCGAAACTGACCTGGAACTGGAACTGGAACTGAAACTATCCCAATTCTAGGACTGAAACTGAAACGGAAACTAAAGTCTGACCAAAAAATCTTGGAACCGAACAGTCAGCACTAGTCCTGAGTTATCCTTTGAAGGTAGCCTATATAAAGTATATATTTTTAGAATCCTCAGGAGGAGGAGATTCCGATAAACCCATCATATCCGGTCTATATCCGGTTACCGGATACTAAATCGATAAAAACGCTTCAGATTCGGAAGAAAAATGCTTATTAATTCATACTCTAGTATATTGGTCCTTGGCTCAAAACATTTCCGAAAATCGGGTCACATCCGGTCCATGTCTGGTAACCGGATGCACAGGTCACAAAAACTGTACAGCAAGATGTGTAGGTCGTACAGTTTTGCTGATTGGATTTTTGGATTCCTCGGGTCGAAATTAGTCTGAATCTAAAATTTTGTCCGGTTTGGACCAAAATTGCGTGATCTATGGTCGTATCCGGTTCGCAAAAAACTGGAAAAAACGGTTTTTCCGGCCTGGTGCTCGGAATCGCAGATTAAAAATGTTCCCTTTTGGCACAATGAATGTTTGGGAGGCTACTTTCATTTTACCGGTGTCAAAGCAATCGAATATCCGGTCCACTTCCGGTTCTGAGCTTTGAAATTTGAGATTTCATGGGCTATTATCTCAGTATCCGGTTGGTCCGGAAGTCAAATTATTGCATTAAAATTATATTTGGTCTATCCCTAACCAACACCAACCTCAAATTACTTCATATCTGCTGTAAATTTTGAATGGCAGCGTTTTAAAAATGGTTCAAAAATAGGTTATATTGCATGCGACAAAGCTAAGCGTATGGGATCAAATCTCATGTCCGGTTTAACAATTAGACAAAACAAACAAAAATGACCCATTTTTAAAACCCTGCCATTCAAAATTTACAGTAGATATGAAGTAATTTGAGGTTGGTGTTGGTTAGGGATAGACCAAATATAATTTTAATGCAATAATTTGACTTCCGGACCAACCGGATACTGAGATAATAGCCCATGAAATCTCAAATTTCAAAGCTCAGAACCGGAAATGGACCGGATATTCGATTGCTTTGACACCGGTAAAATGAAAGTAGCCTCCCAAACATTCATTGTGCCAAAAGGGAACATTTTTAATCCGCGATTCCGAGCACCAGGCCGGAAAAACCGTTTTTTCCGGTTTTTTGCGAGCCGGATACGACCATAGATCACGCAATTTTGGTCCAAACCGGACAAAATTTTGGATTCAGACTAATTTCGACCCGAGGAATCCAAAAATCCAATCAGCGAAACTGTACGACCTACCCATCTTCCTGTACAGTTTTTGTGACCTGTGCATCCGGTTACCGGACATGGACCGGATGTGACCCGATTTTCGGAAATGTTTTGAGCCAAGGACCAATATACTAGAGTATGAATTAATTAGCATTTTTCTTCCGAATCTGAAGCGTTTTTATCGATTTAGTATCCGGTAACCGGATATAGACCGGATATGATGGATTTATCGGAATCTCCTCCTCCTGAGGATTCTAAAAATATATACTTTATATAGGCTACCTTCAAAGGATAACTCAGGACTGGTGCTGACTGTTCGGTTCCAAGATTTTTTGGTCAGACTTTAGTATAATCTGAAACCATTTCAGTCCCAGCGTAAACCGGAAGCTTTTCTTGCTGGCTGGAACTGAAACAGGTTTCAGTTCGTGCTGAGACTGAAACTAGTTTCAGTCTCTGCGTAAGAAACGTCAATTCAGTCTCTGCGTTTGCTTATGTTCCTTGAAAAGGCTATTGCAAGTTTTCCCATAATAGTTTTTCTTGCGAAAGATTGAATGTATGCGTCCAGTTTTAGCCATCATATTATATATTAGATAGCAGTATTACTTTTAGATCATTTACTGTCAGCTTATCAAATAAAGCATACGTGGCTGTGGCACATCTACAATCTACGGCCTTAGAGGCAAAGCATTCAGTTACATCAATAAACCATTATTTTCCTCAAAACCATTATATACATTTTGGAGGGATGTTATGCTTTAAAGCAAATCACCAAAGCTGTTTTAGATAATTAATTAAAAAGAAAGTCAATGCAGCAAAGCAAGCAATTATTTCACAGCGGAACGTATGTTTTATTTGACTTTACCAAGAAAATGATTGTATAACCAAGGCATTGCAAGTAAAATATTATGAGATGAAGTTTTATTTATAACTGCTTGGATATAAAAATAAGGCTGCGCTTCAACAATTTTAAATACCAAATACATTTGGAAACTGAAATTTTAATTTTTTTGCTATGATTTCCTTTAACTGAAAATTTTAATACTCGGACTGAAACTGAAACTATTTTGCCTTGCCGACTGAAACTGAAACTGAAACTATTTTGAGTCACCGACTGAAACTGAAACTGAAACTGAAATTAATTTTGGGATGACGACTCAAACTGAAACTAAAACTGAAATTATTTTGGGATGACGACTGAAACTGAAACTGAAACTGAAATTATTTTTGGTATCCGACTGAAACGGGAACTGAAACCGAAAGTAGTTTAGGTTGCCGACTGAAACTGAAACTGAAACTAAAATGGGCTACTGAAACAACACTACATAAAGTGTAGTTTTAAGTTTTAGGACCGAGTCGGTCACCGTCAACACCACACGGCAATTGGCATTATCTGACATTGAGCCAGGCAATAATAAGGATATGTGCCAAGAATTATTGATTTTGTGCAAGCTTTTTAGCTAGTATCTTGCATTTTGATGTCAGAAATTAAGGAAAATCGTGTGGCTGAATGCGAATGGTCCGTGGTTCGATTCCCTCATAGACATACATAATGACATTACATTGTTTCCTTAATGCAAGAAACTTAGGTCATTGTTCCGCCAGTTGGATGAGGCGTTAAATTGGTGGGCCCGCTTGTGCTGCTTTGCTGGGGGTAGTGGACGCTAAAGAACCCTTAATCCACGTACCGTCAAGAGTAGGGGGTGTGGAGTTCCTGGTGACAGGCACCCGCTTTGGGATATACCAGCACTTCTGTAATCTGCTCCGCCTACCTCCTGCAAACGAGGCGTGTATTATACTCAAAATGAATCACATCTTTCCGGGTTTGTCTCTGATCCCACCCATCTGCGCTGCTAGGGACTTGGAGTGTCGAGAGATGCTGTGCGCCTCTATCGTGCGTATGAGCTGTTAGTGGATGTCTACCCGAGCCTAAAGTTTATGAAGGTGTCTGCTCCAGTTTTCCATTGTGGGACAGCATTCAGGCGACGTAGCGAGAGATGGTATATAATAGAGATGGCTAAAAGTACAGAATAACTAACAGTGTGACAATCGTCACACTCTTAGTTACTAAGCTGGGGACATCATCTGCACGGTAACGGCCTACCCCCCCCCCCCCACAAATTAGACCACAGTGACTCTCCCCACAAATAAGTACCCGGTACACGTTTGTGTACCATCACTCGCTTGTATGTGTATGTGTTGAAGCCAAAAACGTTCTATCAGCAGCTGGCCACTTTCGGGCTTCAACACGTAGTGATCGTACACAAATGTATACTAGACTCATTTGTGGGTGGGGTCACTGCGGTTTAATTTTAGGGGGGGCCGTTTTCGTGCAGATGATGTCCCCTGCGTAGTAACTAAGAGTGTGACGCTTGTCATACTTTTAGTTATTACGTATAATTATATACTCTTGCTATGACTAATGGGGAGAAACGAAGGTTAGCGCTCTCATATAGCCTCTTGGCTGAGTACCCCGGCAACAACAGCAAAGACAAGGACCGTATGTTAAAAACTAAACTATAGTACGACCAAAAATGTGTGTACAAACTTCGACCGTTTATAGCAGATTGACCTTTGGAGTAAACCCCAACAATGTATATATTTTTAGAATCCTCAGGAACCCGAGATTTCGAAAATCCGAAATTCCGGGTTTCAGTCACGGAAAATCTAATTTTTTTAATTTTTAGCCCAATTTTTATCGCAATCAAAATGTTGTTTCAACGATCGAATAGACCCGGTCCCGCTGCATATTTTTGCTTTTACAAGTTTTTCACGAAAATGCACCCAATTCCCGGAATTCCGGGTTTTCGAAATTTCCGGATTATAGCTCATCAAGAGCTTTCGAATGATACCCATATTGTGGGGTATTGGAGAAAATTTTTAAAATCCGGAAAACCCGGTTTTCTCGAATTCCGGGAATTGTGTGCATTTTCAAGAGTTCATTCTATTACAAAAGCTGTTCAGCTCGATAAGAGCTTTTGAATGACACCCATCTTGTGGGTATTGGAGAAAATTTTTAAAATCCGGAAATTTTGAAAACCCGGAATTCCGGAAATTGGGTGCATTTTCGTGAAAACCTTGTAAGAGCAAAAATATGCAGCGGGACCAGCTCTATTCGATCCTGAAAACAAAATTTTGATTGCGATAAAAATTGGGCGAAAACCTAAAAATTTTAGATTTTCCGTGAATGAAACCAGGAATTCCGGATTTTTCCAGATTTTTGAAATTTCAGGTTCCTGAGGATTCTAAAAATATATACTTTGTTGGTTTACTGCAAAGGTTAATCTGCTATAAACGGTCGAAGTTTGTACACACATTTTTTGGTCGTACTATAGAAATTGGATAAAATGAATGAAATTGAAAACTTTTCACTGTGCTTTTGTGTGTTCCAAAGTCAGAACCTTGGACGTTTGCAGACAGATTAAAATGCTTGCAATACATCAAATTATAGATAGCTTTTTGGTGAAGAAATGTCGAAGTTGTGAAAAATTTGATTTTCAAAATTTTTAATCTTTATTCTTTTCAAATAGCATTGTCTCAATTTGGATATAAAAATGTTATTTTTCGAAAATTTGCTTAAATTTTGAAAAGCCACATATTAGGCGATAGCTGACACCAATGAGATCCGGTCATTTTAATCGAAAAACAGCCCTCGAGAGGTTTTCAGTAGTCACCGAAATTGGAAAAGGGGCAAAGGTCACAGGATTTTCAAGGTTGTGAGAATTTAATTACTCTCGCGTAGGAAAACTATAATTTGGTGTACCTGCACGTGGCAATATATTCAGGTATGGGGCAATATTTTTTGCAGCATCCGTGGTTCTATCAGTTTACCGATCTTTCTGGACATGACACTCTGAAATTACATGGAAAATTTCAAAAATTTCTTTACAAGCTAGCAACATGCAGGTGCTTAGAGAAAGTATCCTTTCTTCCCGCTTATCGAATGGCTTCCCGGGAGGGAACAAATTTTCGAGTTGGGATATTTTCTCATAAAGCCAAGATCAATATTTTTTGGCCGATTTTGAGTAGTGAAACCCAAAAAGTTCTGTAAAATACCTGGATTTGGGATAAGAATAGGTATTTTTACGAAAACGTCTCAGGCAAAGCCGGAAAAGATTTGAAATTTTGCCTATTTTGGCAAAATTTTTGGCACCCAAGAAATCCCCGGGGTGGGGAGAGCAAAAATCCAGGGGGGCTTCTGTAAAGATATATATAACCTTCCTTTAGCTATCTTAAAGCTGCAACTTCGCTCTCTACGAGCTAAGCTTTGCTTGGTTAAGCCTTAGTTTTTGAAATTTTTAGAAATGTTTGGTATTGCAATTATTGTTTTTCGATGCTAAGATTAAAAGACACTTGATGTAATTTGAGAAGTGTACCTTACACTGGCCACAGAATTTTGTAGGGAAAACTAGGTTTTAGCTTAGCTAAATATCATGGAACCGGCATACCTTCTGATTTTCATTTTGTTGCAGCCATTAAGCTGAAGAATTTCTCCGAACATGTCGTTTAGGCAGTTCGCCCGTAGACTAGGCCGGCTCTTTCAACAGGGCTGGCTTCAGCTCCTAGGTCATTCTGGTGTCAGGGTTGCTGCACGCCGTGCTCCCATTCTCAAGGCCCCTGCCCGGGTTGGGCTGAAAAGGGCGGGTCGTGTACCTGTTGGCCGTCTGGGCCTTTGGCGTTCTGTGGTTGGTCGAACCGCGGCGCGTCACGTGACGGCTCGAATGGGCGGTGTCGGCCTGGTGACAATGAAGTCAGGATTTCGTCATGGCTTTCTGGCCAGCTCTGCTTTCACGGGCCTTGTTTTAGCCAGCCAGGATGCTGAACGCTCACAGCGAATGATCGAAGAATTAAGAGTAAAACAATTTACGTATTAACTTATATACGGATGGGCACATGATATTTTTTCATATCCGGATATCCGCCTAATTGGCGTTGACGGATATCCGGATACCCGATTATCCGCATGTATTCAAAACTTAAGCTTTGAAAAGTTTTGGATTTTACACTTAAAATTTCAATATTTCTTTCAATTTTTTGCTCCCCTGTAATTCTATCACCTAGATTCTATTTTAGATTCTCATTCTATCTATATAGCTAAACTACAACCTTCGTTTAAAAAATATTTTGGTCAAAATTTTGAAAAATATTTTTAAAATTTTCAAATTTTTGCTAAAATTTTGCTAATTTTTCTAAACTGTAATTTGTCTAAAATATCTAATGTAAACGGATAGCCGGATATCCGGATATTTTTCTCAAATCGGATATTATGCGGATATAAAAATTGTCCGGATTTCCTGTGTCCCTCACTATTAATTTAGTTTTATTTTTCTTTATTTCATAACATTACGTATAATTTTTGGAAATTCTGTGTATTGTATATACTTACGGTTTATAGACTTCTCAGAATAGCTCTTATTAAAAATCTAGATTAGTTTAGTCTTCCGTAGCGAAAATATTAAATTTTTCAGCTTGATAACCGTAGCTGGGGCCCCCAGATTAAATCCAAGTCTTAATGACTTTATTGCACTCCCTGCTGTGTAGTTTCCAATTTGAAGACTAATTGAAAGGTCAAATGACGGTCAACTGTATCTAGTAGACAGTTCGTTTTTCACCTGAAGGAGTGGTCATCAGTGAACATACAAGGAAAACAAATTGTAATGTTGCAAATACAGCTGAGTCTCAACTTAACATAGCATGAAACTAAATTTTAAAGCTACTTATAATAGTGTAAGCGAATTTAATAAATATTTCCTTCGGCATCTACTCAACATAGAGCGGCAAAATAAATATGTACACGTACAAGCACAATTAATAAGATTAAATTTTAAAATATCAAATTGAAATAAAAATATTTATTGAAAAATCTCAAATTTAGCATGACATTGAAATAAGACTGGCAACTTTGAGTAGAGATCCAAGGAAATAATTTTTAATTATCTACACTAATTAAAAGTTTTAAATTTAGCTTCTTGCTTTTAATTTTAACTGAATACACAGCTATATTTGCAACATTACAATTTGTTTCCTTGTATGTGCACTGATGACCACTCCTTCAGGTGAAAAATGAACTGCCTACTAGATACAGTTGACCGTCATTTGACCTTTCAATTAGTCTTCAAATTGGAAACTACACAGCAGGGAGTGCAATAAAGTCATTAAGACTTGGATTTAATCTGGGGGCCCCAGCTACGGTTATCAAGCCAATTTTTCATTTCAGAATCTTTTCTGTGAACAGTGCAGCTTCAAGCAAGGGTTTGCGCACGCTGATTATCCTACCACATTAGATGGCTACGAAATTGGTCCACCTATTTCCAAAGGATGCAATGCTGTGGTTCTACAGGCTCGACTTCTGTCACATAATCCCCTCAGACAGCTTGCCTCGTCAAGAGGACTCTTGGATGTAGCCGCTGTGGCTGCTCAACGTGGTATGAAATTGCCTACTCAACTTTCTAATTGATACGTAGTTTTCAATTCAAATCATGTTGTCCCAGTTTCTCGCTTGTCACAGTCACTTATTACATTGCTGTAGGGAAAAGTTTTAGTGGACAATAGTAATGCCTATTTTGATATTGCTGTGAATTGTGATATAAATATATAGATTTAGTTCAGTTCAGCAATATATTCAGCCTTTTGCAAATATTTTGCCTGAAATTGTCTGCCTACTTACGATTTAGTAGGTATATTTCCACTAGGCATAAAAAAGAGTAGGCACAATTCCACTTTTAAGATTTTCCAAGTAGGCACAATTCCACTTTTGAGTTTTGAAATTGCTGAGCGGTTACATCAAAAGAGTAGGCACAATTCCACTAGGCATAAGTGGAATACACGAAATACATTATGCTGTTAGAGAAATAATATTGTTGTGTTGATCGGAGAACACTTGGATGCAGATGATGTATTATTCCTCGTATTTTTAACGCGTTTAACAAGAAGAATCTTTTGTTTTTTCCAACCCTCATGGTTTGTTTAAATATTCTTTTTCATTCAGATGAAGCCAAAGTTTCGTCGTCAGCTGCTTCATCGTCGATTATATCGAGAGCCCAGCTGAAGGCATATCCGTTAGCGGTGAAGATGCTTTTCAACTACGATATTCCCGACACCTTGGGCGAGGGTGCATTTATTCAGGACATGAGCCAGGAACTCGTTCCCACCACGTCCTCCCAAGTTCGGCAGATGGTCCGTATGTGAGTTTTCCGATATTGCTTGACTGTATACTCTGCAAAGTATTATAGGGGGCGCGATAGCGCTCCCCCTATAATATGGGTGTAAAAGGCTCAGCGCGGCCCTTAGAGACCCGTTCGAGCACCGTGCCAGCTAAATACTCAACCAAACTAGACAAATTTGGTATCGTTGGAATCTACACAACGAGTACAACAAGTTGCAAAAAAGTTTTGGTCAAAATTTTCAACTTTGAAAATTTTCGCTTCCGGACAAGTTAGGTCCGTTTGTTTTTTTCCCTGTAAGTCACGCTTGGGGAAGCCGTTTAGTCGAACTCAAAAAGTGAACGATCTGGGCATTTTCAGCCAGTGAAGTTTGGTTTTTCTGAGAGTAGTATTTGTGTTAATGTACCTTTTGGACAAATTTTCGCTGTCCGGCCCGGCCGGCCACCTGTGCGACCGGCCAAAAGTGGCCTGACCGCTAAGATGGCCAAAAAAGGCCAATTTTGTGTCACGGCTACAGGGCTCAGGGAACAAGTTAAAGAGACGCGGCTTGTTGCATAAGAAACTTTGGGATAGGTAGCGTGTCATAACCGAGGCGATTTTCGATATCTGGCCAGGATCGTTCAGGCGGCCGGCCCAAAGTTGGTCCGGCCAAATGGCCATTTTCGGAAAAATTTCCAAGTCCCAACTCCACAGAAAATAGTCAAAAATAGGCCTAAATATGCAGTTTTGAGCCAGTTTTGCGCGGCCCTTTGAGACTCGTTCGAGCACCGTGCCAGCTCAATACTGAACGAAACTCGGCAAGTTTGGTATCGTTGGAATCTACACAACGAGTACAACAAGTTGCAAAAAGTTTTGGTCAAAATTTTCAACTTTGAAAATTTTCGCTTCCGGACAAGTTAGGTCCGTTTGTTTTTTTCCGTGTAAGTCACGCTTGGGGAAGCCGTTTTAGTCGATCTCAAAAACTGAACGATCTGGGCATTTTCAGCCAGTGAAGTTTGGTTTATCTGAGAGTAGTATTTGTGTTAATGTACCTTTTGGACAAATTTTCGCTGTCCGGCCCGGCCGGCCACCTGTGCGGCCGGCCAAAAGTGGCCTGACCGCTAAGATGGCCAAAAAAGGCCAATTTTGTGTCACGGCTACAGGGCTCAGGGAACAAGTTACAGAGACGCGGCTTGTTGCATAAGAAACTTTGGGATAGGTAGCGTGTCATAACCGAGGCGATTTTCGATATCTGGCCAGGATCGTTCAGGCGGCCGGCCCAAAGTTGGTCCGGCCAAATGGCCATTTTCGGAAAAATTTCCAAGTCCCAACTCCACAGAAAATAGTCAAAAATAGGCCTAAATATGCAGTTTTGAGCCAGTTTTGCGCGGCCCTTTGAGACTCGTTCGAGCACCGTGCCAGCTCAATACTGAACGAAACTCGGCAAGTTTGGTATCGTTGGAATCTACACAACGAGTACAACAAGTTGCAAAAAAGTTTTGGTCAAAATTTTCAACTTTGAAAATTTTTGCTTCCGGACAAGTTAGGTCCGTTTGTTTTTTTCCCTGTAAGTCACGCTTGGGGAAGCCGTTTAGTCGAACTCAAAAAGTGAACGATCTGGGCATTTTCAGCCAGTGAAGTTTGGTTTTTCTGAGAGTAGTATTTGTGTTAATGTACCTTTTGGACAAATTTTCGCTGTCCGGCCCGGCCGGCCACCTGTGCGGCCGGCCAAAAGTGGCCTGACCGCTAAGATGGCCAAAAAAGGCCAATTTTGTGTCACGGCTACAGGGCTCAGGGAACAAGTTAAAGAGACGCGGCTTGTTGCATAAGAAACTCTGGGATAGGTAGCGTGTCATAACCGAGGCGATTTTCGATATCTGGCCAGGATCGTTCAGGCGGCCGGCCCAAAGTTGGTCCGGCCAAATGGCCATTTTCGGAAAAATTTCCAAGTCCCAACTCCACAGAAAATAGTCAAAAATAGGCCTAAATATGCAGTTTTGAGCCAGTTTTGCGCGGCCCTTTGAGACTCGTTCGAGCACCGTGCCAGCTCAATACTGAACGAAACTCGGCAAGTTTGGTATCGTTGGAATCTACACAACGAGTACAACAAGTTGCAAAAAAGTTTTGGTCAAAATTTTCAACTTTGAAAATTTTTGCTTCCGGACAAGTTAGGTCCGTTTGTTTTTTCCCTGTAAGTCACGCTTGGGGAAGCCGTTTAGTCGAACTCAAAAAGTGAACGATCTGGGCATTTTCAGCCAGTGAAGTTTGGTTTTTCTGAGAGTAGTATTTGTGTTAATGTACCTTTTGGACAAATTTTCGCTGTCCGGCCCGGCCGGCCACCTGTGCGGCCGGCCAAAAGTGGCCTGACCGCTAAGATGGCCAAAAAAGGCCAATTTTGTGTCACGGCTACAGGGCTCAGGGAACAAGTTAAAGAGACGCGGCTTGTTGCATAAGAAACTCTGGGATAGGTAGCGTGTCATAACCGAGGCGATTTTCGATATCTGGCCAGGATCGTTCAGGCGGCCGGCCCAAAGTTGGTCCGGCCAAATGGCCATTTTCGGAAAAATTTCCAAGTCCCAACTCCACAGAAAATAGTCAAAAATAGGCCTAAATATGTTGTTTTGGGCCATATAGTTGGACGCATATAAGGGTTATCGGGGTCGCTGAACACGATGAGCATAGTCGCAGCGCGGTGCGGTGCTGCTATCGTGCTGTACTGTTATGCAACAACCATGGCACGCTGTCTGTAGACTTACTGTAAACGGCTAAGCATATGAAACTTAGTGGTAATTGTGTCTGTAGTAAGGGGAAACTGTAGCTATGTTAGTTGGTGCACTATCTAGCTACCACCGTGCTGTATGTGCTGTCCCAAAACACAGCACCGTCGATAACAAGTTATTCATTTGCCACTGGCAATTGAAATTCGGCATACAGATAGTTTAGGACATGACAAACTATTATAGATAGGTTTCGTCCCATATTGCATTTTTCATGCTCCATCGGAGCATTTTTATTCTTGTATACATAATACGTTGTAGCCTGTAACTGTAGTTTGTAGCCACTGTGTTTTACCTATATTTTTGTAAGAGAATTCTGTTTGCTTATTTATCGTTGATGCAGTTGACGTTTCTTACTTCAGGGGCGGTTGTCAGCCGATGTCTCGACATCATCCTAACGTTGTTAGGATATTGGCTGCCTTTGTCGATGAAATTCGGCCGTTTCCTAGTCTTGATAAGTGGTGCCCTTCAGCACTTCCACCAGCTTTGCATCCGGAAGGATTGGGCTTTGCTCGAACCATGTTCCTTGTTATGAAACGGTACTTTTGTAATTACAACTTGCGCTTTCTACTGGTGTAAGAAGACATTTGGCAGATTTAAAAGTGACATATAACGTTTTGCCTTCTTTCCCTTGTATTTGTGCAGTTTTTTGGCAGTAGTCTAATCTAATTTAATTTTTCCTATTCGCTTTAATGTACATTTTTGTTTGTTTAGGTACAACATGACCCTGAGACAGTACATGCTAACATGTGAAGTTAGTATTCGTTGCCGGCAGATTCTTTTTGCGCAGCTGTTGGAGGCATTGCGTTTCTTGTCCGAGCAAAGGATATGCCATCGCGATTTGAAAACTAACAACATTTTGTTGGAATTTAATGATGAAGGTACGTATATTGTTTAGTGCTGACTGCTGATGGTAGCTTTGCAAACAAAACAAGTAAACAACAGATCAACCAAAGGAATAATGTAGCATTGAAAGCAAAGTTTGTCACTTGAAAGACGTAACAGTTTATGCAGGGCTTTCGGAATTGGCACGTGATGTATCAATCAGCAGCTTTGGAAAGTTATTTCCGCTACTCTGCATCCTGTATCCAAATCCTTTAAAATAGATTCCAGAAAATTAGTATAAAGGTTTAATACTATTGTTTAGTTAACCAAATCAACTGTGTTGTCAGTTTTAGACGACTATCCGTTGCTGGTTTTAAGCGATTTTGGATGCTGTCTGTCAGACGGAGGCTTTATAATTCAGTATTGCTTTGACGACATTGATCTTGGAGGAAACTTAGCCTTAAGACCACCCGAGGCACGTTCATATTTATTTTGTCTACTTTAACTACTGTACCTATAAAATTTTATAAATAGTGGCTTTCTTGTGTTTGCAATAAATCATGCCACTTTTTCAGGCTTTTTCACACTTTGCTTTATTTTACTGTTTAACTGTTTGCATTGTGCTGAGTTTATGATTTTCTACTTTATTTTAGGTGGCCACGGCGGAGCCAGGCTTCTTTTCTTTCATAAACTTCAGTAGGGCGGATCTCTGGGCTGGTGGCGCTCTTGGCTATGAACTTTTTCTTGGTGTTAATCCATTTTATGGACATTTAACCAGCGCCACCTATGCTGAATCGGACCTCCCCCAGTTGCCCCAATCAGTGCCATACCCGTTGCGAAAACTGATGCCTCGAATTCTGAGGCGAAACCCCAAAAAGGTTATTTGGATTCATTGTACGCTTTATCTTTTATATTTTTGGGCCATACGCAGAGCTGAGAATGTATTCGGAAAACTTTCAAAACCGCTATTCACCATTTCTGACCAACAATTTGTTTAGTTTAGGGTGGCAAAGCTAGGGGTTTCCATACATACATGATTTGTTTACCGAATTAATTATAGCTTTTGCTATTGTTGTTGTTCGGCAGCATAAATTAAGGTTTCTAGATTATGCAGTATTAATCCAACACAACCGTGCTTCCCGATGTTTGGAACCCATTTGCACCGTTGACTAGACGGATGCCAGGGGGTCACCTGCGGGGATCTCAATTTGATGGGGTCCGTGTCCATTAGATTCGAGGATTCCAAGAAGCCCCCCACTGGTTTTTGCTTTTCATTTTCTTCAGTGTTCAGTCAATTGTTTATTAGTTCAATTATGTACGTACTTATAAACAGAAGACATTATTATCCACGAAAATCAAACGTCACCGTTATTTTTGTCATCACAGTGCACAGTACGAGTAATAGATAACTATGACAGCACAGCGCGCGCAAATAATATGTGGATTATAAAGCATATAAAGTCACATACCTGCTAATAAATTCTAGATATTATAGTAACTATTTGGTGGGACATGTTTCTAGACAGAATAATATATAGAAATTGCTTTGCGAAATATCTGAACTGGTTTAGTCTGCATTGCAATAATTGCACTAATAAAAATGCAATTGTTTCCTTCCCCATTGTTCTACTAACGCTTTTGTACAACCGAAGTAGTTTTCAAAGTAGTATAAATCGTATAAGTTTTCGCTTTTAGTGTATCGTGTACTGTACCAGGTATCAGTATAATCATACATACATAGTTTTACAGTTTCATGCATTCACAAGAGGTTCAATCTTTTTGATCAACAGTTTACCACAGGTGTCCTCCGGCTGCATCTGTTCAGCAAAAGGCTTGACTCCACTGCTAGGATCAGTGTAGTCAGCATACGGTATTGTACGTTTGACCTCAAATCCCAGCTTTTCAAACAGCTGTTGTGTCTTGTGTGATGTAGCCGTGGCATAGATGTAGTCGAATTGCTGGCTGACTGCCAAGTCCAATGTCATCTGAAGTAGTCTTTGGGCAATTCCGCGTCTACGATAGGCAGGATCCACACAAACTATGTCCAGTTTCAGCAGTTTCCTGTTCTTCCCTCCCTCTTTTGGTAGAAAACTAGCACAATTTTCGCCCAAACTGTTAATGAAATTCCACACTAGCATCATACGTTCTGGATAGTTTGGTTTGGGTTGTTTCTAAAATTGTATATTATATTAATTAATGAATTTTATTAGAGGGTTGTTACTGTTTGTCTGTCTAACATGCGGTATACAAAGCGTGAAAACCATGGGTGGATGACTTAAAATTGGGGGTAGAGATTCTTGCAGCACCGTTTCTAAGCGTACTTACTATACCAATTTATTCGCAAAACCAATGCTTTCGAAGGATTTTTGAGGACATTTTTGGATTTGGCATGCAGCATTAGCGAGAAATTCTCAAAAATCAGTCCTTGCCAGTTTGTGAGAAGTTTTTTGGGTTTTGAATTTCGCAAAAACTAAACTTTGTTTGCGATTGTACTTTGGAAATCTGCTGTTTGCGGAAGCCTGCTGAAAAGCAGGCGCGTTTTTAGGCGCATAAATTTTCTCCAGAATGCGTGCATGTTTTGAATCATGAATTGCAAGATGGGCTAGTTTTTCATAGCAGCAGATGCCTGTAAAAGTTTTTGCTACGTTTGCCTTTAATTATCGTTTATCTTAAATTTGCAAGGTTGGCTAAAGCTAGTCAACAATTAGTGATCTGATGAGGAAACAAACAATTATGGTGGTTATATTAATATTATTGTATATAAGTGCTAGTGTTTTGTTTTGCTACGAAATATGGTTCTAGAACAGATTTTATATAACCAACGAGTGCTTTGTTTTGCTACGAAATATGGTTCCAGAGCAAATTTTATATAACCAACGAAAATGCTTTGCTAACCGGTTTGTTTTCTGCGTCGAGGCTGTTTAGACGACACGCGACTACTTTCCTTGTTTTATTGTCCGAAGCAACAAATGAGATCTCATCCTTCACGGCGTCATGTATCCAATCCATGAAAGCCTGAAAGCGAAATATGACAAATTCGCTGCTGACGACTGGCATTACCTTAGAGCTTAAGCAACACATCGTTGAAAAGCTGAGGACGTGCTCGTTCCAATGATGTAAGCCATTTTATTATAGCTTACACCTACTAAGTTTTACTTGCCAAAGTTTAGCTAAAATTGACCAAAACAGCAATTTTTGGCAAATTATTCGAAACAAAATTTTTAGCGACATGCTACAGCAAAATAGCTCATAGCAATGGAAAAAGCACGTCGTCAGCTTTTCAACGATGTGCAGCTTAAGCACTAAGGTAGTGGCAGTCGTCATCAGTATGCTGTTGAATTTGACCAATTTAGCTTAGGGGGATCTTCCTGGATATGATCCTACATTTGTTATGGATAGAAGACTTTTACTTGAAATTATTAGAAATTATATTATATTTGTGTAGATTCATTCAAATCAGAAAGCAGATATAGATGTAAACTTATTTTAAGGGCGTCCTTATCTTCCAGCCCGACGGCTGCGTTGGTAGGCTCATCAGGACGAAAATGATGCAGGAGTAGTTGTAAGACTTCTGGTGCATGCTTTGCCTCTAACTTCTCGTAGCTAATATTGGCATCTGCTGCAGTCGAATTGGAAACAAGCATTGCGGACATGCGATCTTTCATGGATTGAACCACTGAAAATGTAGTATAACTACATATCTGCTGCTGTATATACAGTTCTTAAAAAGTTTCTACATATACCTATACTTGGGCTCATTTTCCTGGAAATATTTGTAATCAAGTCGTTGGATGATAGGCACATGATAATGATTTTTTGCAGCAATTTTTAATTGCAGTTATAAGAAAAAGTTACAGTTATACTGGGCTAATTCTAGGGAATTTTTCTTGGGGGGCTCTTTGAGGGAGGGGCCCTCGAGAGGCAAGTCATTTTGGGGGGAGGGGCGAGAATTTTTCTATAATATAATATGGTAAATCCAGTAAAATCCAGTCTTTTTTGAGAACTTTTTGCGTTTCTGCCTATAAAATACGGCAAAAATAGCAATTTTTGGCTCATTTTTGCAAAAAAATCCCCCTGGGAAAAATTCCTAAAAATACCCTGTGTATGCGTACGTCAACGTATAAAAGCAAATTTCCAAAAATTTACTAAACTAACAATATAATTTCAAAGGCTTCAATACAACAAGAAGGTGCTGAATTATACTACGAAATACTAAATTTTGCTGTAAAACAGCCAGAATGAGTAAATTTGTAGCTATTTTTGTGCTTTCACTACATTTACTTAGAGTCGAACCGGCCCGTTTCGGCCCGCTCCGTCCTGCAGTTGATTTTGCGGCCGACACGGAAGCGTATTTATACAATATACGGCCCGCTAACCAATGGGTGACGGCCCGGCCTCACGACGGGCCGAAATGCTCATCTCTTTTGTGAGGCAATCGTTAGCAGTCTATGTTAATGTCTTGCTACTCAATAAAGTGACGTAATTAAGTTTCAACTTAGCAGTTCAGCATAACAGCGATGGTGGACTTACTAGACTTTCCGGTTGCTCCGAGGCTTAGGGTCAAATTTCTGGGACTCCAGGGAGAACCGGGTGGAACTGGTGGAGGTTGATTATTATCTGGGGAGATGGAATTACCAGAATCAGGCTTTAATTCGTCTTTAGTGTTCATCTTTGGGGAAGACTCTTCTTGCTCTGAGGCCATTATGGCTGATGAAAATAGATGGAATGGGATTTGAGCCTCGTAGCTAGCAGTTTAGGGTTGGTAATATAATATCACCCTTCTTTGATCCAAGTTCCAAAGGCTTTTATTGTGGTATCAGACGTAAGATTATGGTAATTCTTGTAGAGAGCTATAAATATGCAATACATTATTCATATGAACATTTCCTTAGCTGGAATGGAAGAATTAGGAACTAAATTCAATATAACGATTGACTGGAACCTATCAAGTTAATAATTGTGGGTGTGGCGGAATCAGAGGGAAGGGAAATAATACCTTTATAAAAACATAACGTTTATTTATTTAACCAATGACCATTTTGGAAAAAATAAACATTATATATCTGTTGCACTTATTTTGGTTGAATAACTACGCAGTATGGACGCCAAGCTTCAGATGAAGCACAGCAGTAGGAAGATTTCCTGCTGAAGTTGAACTTTTATACATATTATACATATTTAACTTATACTATACTTATCTTTTATACATACATACATATTATATATGTAAACTGTGTTATGTATTATATACAAACAAAACATTTTCAACTCGATCCAATTATATAAAAATATACAAAATCGTTAGTGCTCTCAACCAAAACCTAGAATTAGGCTGACCCAACAGCATGAAAAAAGTAAACATGCCGTGAAGAGTTCTTCTCTTTGCCTTTATCTTTAATTAAAGGCGCATTTGAACTAAAATGTAAGACTTTTCTACGGTTCCAGATTACGTGGTCCCGTAAATGAATGGAGCCATAGTCTGTTAGCTTGGATTTTGGACTTTTTCTGAGCATAATCTAGACCTGGATGAAGCAAAAGCTTAACTCAACCTATAATGTGTGTTTCTGTTAACTTTCTCCTACGCGTGGCACAGTTATAAAACCAGACACATACGTAATCATGTAGGTCATGTAGGTTATGCAAGACTTATATAGGCATGTAGTTAGATAAAATTATATATATACCTATTTACTAAATTTTTAAGTAATTATATTAAGATTGTCAATATTTTGAGATTGTCAATATTAAGATTAAGATTGTCAATATCAGTACCAGATTTGTTTGGTGATTGTTTGGTATGCGCACACCTTACAAATTAGGGGGCATACGGTAAAATGCATCTGCTTCGGTATGCGCACACGCACACCTTACAAAAACTCTAGTTTTCCCAAAACCATCTACTTTGGTATGCGCACGCCTTACAAAACAGTTCTCTACATTTCCCATTATTTTCTGAAGATTTTTCAATTACTTCTTGTTTATTGGATTCATACATATTAGCTGTTTACAAAGCAAAATATTCGTTTAAAATGTTTTCCATGAAAATTTTCCTGGAAAACTTATTTAAGTTTACCGCCTCCGGCTACTGAAATCCTCAGTTCATTTATCATGTCAGTAAGTTTGTATTTATAATATCTATTGTTTTCTGAAAAGTGTCGTGTATCAGTAGCAAACATTAACAAATTGATAAAGGTCAATACCAAATCCATGAGGTGCCAACTGCCAAGCTCTAACCATTAACAGCTATATAAAGCAAAATTATTAAGGTCGGGGACAAAAACGTGGGTAGAAAACTAATAATCCTCCTGGTATTGATGATAAATCTCACATCAAGCTATCCCAAAAATGCATTACTTCTGTTTATTTTTTGTAAATAGAACTTCAGTCAGCGCAAATTCGTTTGGTAAACAGTTATGAGTGAACCCAATAAATAAATATATAATTGAAAACTCATCAGAAAACAATAGGAAATATACAGTAGAGAACTGTTTTCTAAGGTGTAGGTAGATGGTTTTGGAAAAATTGTAATTTTTGAAGGGTGTGCGCATACCGAAGTAGATGCCTTTTAGAAACTGGAAAATTCTGTGAGGTGTGCGCATACCAAACTATCATCCATTCTTGCTTATGTCTGGTTTGATCGCATTCGCCAGCGCTAAAATTGTCCGTTCTTGTTCAACCGAGCTGAAAGTTGGTATCGATATGTTTTCGATCTCGCTGAGGTAAAATATCGAATTGTTGTTTCCATTTGCGACTCAAAATAATATCCTATATGGACCTGAACTTGGGTAAATAGCAAAATTCGAGCAGTTTGAACTCAACATATGCTAGCATATCCCAACAATAATTTTAAGCTCGATTTATCAAGTTTACGAATTTCAGTGCGGATAAGATAATATTCCTATCTCCTCTCGGTACTAAATTGCTCTTATGTTTTCGTCACTCTTGGGCCCTCAAATTTTTTGTAAAGGCCGTGTTAACGTAGAGGGGCAAAAATAAGGTTGGAAAGACTTAAGAATGTTGAGAAAGGATCGAATAGTGGGCTCCTATTCCCTGAGTTGAGATGATCAAGTGGTTTAAAGGGAATTCTCCGGACTTCCAATCTCGTTGTGTGAGGCGCTGCGGTAGGAAGATTACTGGAATCTGTGTGAAAGGGCCGTCTCCAGTTCTTCTGATGTATGTAGTCATGGTTCCAAAGAAAAAGTGTTGCGCTTTTCAGTTTAGGAGCGATGTCTGAGAAACCTGAACAGTAGCGGTTACAGGTTCGAGCTGAGCTAAAACAAGGGCTGTGTTGTCAGACAAAACTTTTACCGAGACCAAGATTAAGTGCATGGTATCCTGGCTTACTTCTACTGGGGGGGGGGGGGGGTGGGGCCCCCCATTCGGCGACCTCCCCCCCCCATTCGAGGAGCCCCCCCCATAAACAGCCCCACCCCAATAAATCCCGACCTCCCCCCCCCCATAACCCCAAAAATTGCCATTTTTTACCATTTTTAGCCAAAATTTTCAAAAATTTTTCCGGCTTCGCCGGATTTTTACCTAAATTTCCACTATTTTAGCTTAAAAAACACCCTTAATTAGTTATTCTTTAGCGATTTTTAGCATTTTTTACGCAAAAAACCTAAAAATTTGTCAAAAAATATTCCCCCAATTTTCGGGGCGCCCCCCCCCGCAGCGTTGGGGGGGGGGGCTTGGTCGAGCCCCCCCCATATCGCCCCCCCATAAATTTTGGCCTAGAAGTAAGCCAGGTATCCAGACCGAGGTTGCCATAAAATCGAGACTGAATTTTTTCTTAGTATATACGTATCAAAATTCTTTTGATACGTAAGTATCAAAAATTGCGAAAAATGGTAAAGCAATTGCTGATAACTTTGTCACATGAGGTTCTTCACACAACTGTTACCTAGTTCTTACACTATTTCTTATTCTGTTATCTTCCCTGGTCGTTGATCTATATTGCTGTTGATCTGTGTTGATGTCTGTAGTAGTTGCAGACATCAGCAAGTGTTTGGCAGGAGGATCCCTCCCCAGACCAGGAGCTCACACCCCTAGAATCAGGATTTCCCGTGTTTTGGGCAAACAGACTGGAAAAATCGGTTTTTCGGGTCACCCCTCCTCCAAATTTCCCTTCTTCACATGCCTGGTCGTAGAGTTAACTTGGTTAATGAAAATCATAAATCCGTATATATAGGAGTACGGTTCCGGTACGGGTTTGCCTCAGCAATTTTTAAAGACCTTGTACCCCAGATCATCGTAGAAAGCTTAAATGTCAAAAATAGAAAATTCTATGAAAAACTTAAAGATTTATACAACAATTCTAGTGTTAAATCTAATTTCTATTAACTTTTGTCAACCCCTTGACCAATTTTTTTTACACTTCGCCTTACACACCTTTGAAGGGCTTGCTCCTTTTCTGATTTTGGGGACCGTTGCATTACTCTTCCCTAACCCTCCTTAACCCATAATGTTTATGGGTAATTTGTGTATGTTTATGAGAAAATATACTGTATATTTATCAACTATCAACTGGCACTCCAGAAAATATGAGAAAATAGAAAAATTATTAAAAACAGGAGTACAACAACTGTAAAATTCATTATAGCACTTCCGTACTGTACGGAGAAATCGTGGAGATTACAGCAAGAAATCTCACTTCAAATTTTTCTTTGCTCAGTATATACATTTACAACAGAGAAGCGGTATCAAAACTTGAAAATGGCTGCTCTGGGTATCCGGAGCTCCAGAGTAGAAGATCGCTCCGGAGCACTGAAAGTCGGAGCTCCACTGCGGAGCTCCGGCGCACATCACTAAAAGATAGTATCTGAGAAAGGTTTGAAACGCCTCGTCTGTTTATCTAAACTCAATTGAGCTTTTATAAGGTCATTTAGTTTTAAGATTATTATTTATTAACCATCGTAAAACAGTTATTATTGAATCATTCATGAGGACGATGATTGTGCGATTGAAAACTGTTAAGGGTCGTCTAGTCTGAGTGAAAGCTATTTTGCTGTCTCTATAATTTACAGGTAGGAAAGCAACCAACCAAACCTCCTAAGGGAGGGAGAAATATGGGCTCCTTCCCAGTCTCTGAAACGAATATAGGAATATAAACATATTGACTGCTAGTGGAGTTTATATGGTACGATGTTTTACCTTGGAAAGCTTATATATACGTGCATTTCGCTACAAGAGTTGAACAGTTTATATGTAATGTAGGTATGTATATACGTATATGTGTTAGAAAAAGCATCTTTTGAACTTTAGCTAATCCTTCACATAGATATTATATGTATTCAATGAAGGCATTAATGCAGCAGATTACGGCCTGGTTTTATGGAAACTTTCATCTTTCTATCCTTCTTTCTGTTTAACGAGATACGAGTTCCACAAGACTGGCTGTGTAGAACGTAGTGCAATAAAATCCCTAAGATGAAGCTATATATTGTCTGGATGGAAAAGACGAAATTTTATTTGCTGGAGTGAGGCAATGATTATTTTTAGTAATATAAAAATACATAAAGGTTTGTAAAAAGACTGAATTAATTGTCACCTGAACAATAAAATGCATGTAATCTTTGCAAATTGTCACCTCAACAATACAATGCATGTAATCTATGCAATTGTGTTAACGATCGCCGTTCAAAACTCAAAAGTGATCTTAAATGTACAATAATTGAGTTGTACGTTTATGTTTTTAAAGCCATCCACCTAAGACATTTTTCCCAAAACTACATTTGCGTTTTTACATTTTTTACTTATGATAACAGTTGTGTAACTTATAGCTAGCTAATGTGAATAATATTCTCTGTAGTAATAATTTGTTGCAGAGACCCTCAGCAGAGTGTGCTGCCAACGTTCTGGCCCTGTCCTTGTTTCGATTGGATATGCTGAATGAGCTTTTGTCCTCCAGTAGTCCCTCGCAGCAGCATGAACGATCTTCACCCGATCCCTGTTCCAAAACCGGGAAAGACAAAGGTACCGGGTCTTCTCAGTCCTTTGTTGACGAAAGGTGGCTTACCTTCAGTCAAGCCCTGATGCTGTATGCCGCCGAGACTCTCCTAGGCCGAGCAGTTGGTAAGATGTCTCGAGTTGAACATCAACTAAGATCCGGTTTTCTGGCCCGAATTGACTTCAGTGCTCTGATTGAAGCGATTCCTTACTTTGTTCACGCTGAGCCACGCTATAGCAGTGTGCTGTGAAAGGAGCTGCACTTGATCTGATCTTGCACGATCGAAACGCAGCAACAACTAATTTATTGAAAATGTATATATATAGATTGTTTGTACGTTAGTAAAAACTGTACTGGTGCTCTGTATATGTCAAGTTGTGGGCGACAGTACGACATCTACGTCATAATGATGATGTTATATTTCCTTGTAATTAAAAATTCTTTGGATTTGTCCCCGTCCACGCTTGTGCAATTGCTTCCTTTTAAAAGCTGTTGTGTATTTTACGTGTTCGTTTTGAGTTGAATATGATCCAAATGTAAGGAACTTTATACCGCCAAACATTTCGGAGAATCATTCTAGTTATTTGTGTATGTATATAATCATGTTCTAATCTACTGTTGGGAAGGAGAGCAATCGACTCCATTATTTAAATTCTAAGAGAGATGGCTGCATACTTTAATTTGGGATCTCTGCAACTCTGGATGATTCGAAGTCCGAATGCATTCGACTTAGTCATTACTATATCACGTGGTCCGATACTTGGGATCTAACCCTGAAAATTCCAAAATTTTAAAGGGATCTGCCCACGAATTAGCAAAACATGCAATTTTTTACATTTTGACGTTTGGTGGAAAATGAAAACGTCTAGGGACTTTTAATTTGTTTGAAAAATTCCTTAAATCTGAAAAATGTCAATTTTTGGCAGTCGTGGAAGGGGTCCATCCGATTTTTGTAGTCCCCCCACCACTAGCGTAGCCAGAAAAAAATTTCGGAGGGGGGGGCAAGCCAAAAATGCTCTGAAATTTCTACCGCAACTAAACAGTTGGTGGAAATTTTCAAGCAAAATCTGGAGCTTTTTGACATATTTTCGCTGAAAATAGCGCCGCAGGCGAAACGTTTTCGAAATATTTATTCGCGCTGCTGCTACTCATTAAAAATGTTTCTTTTGCCTCCGATTTCGGGAGGGGGGAAATGCGCCCTCGCCTTCCCCATGGCTACGCGCCTGCCCCCCACGTTATCCTATGGTCATTGATTACGTGTTTCCGGACACAAGTCCTAAAACTGAATATATCTGAATTTCGCCTGAAGGGCACGCAAGGGATACAACGAATTTGTGTCATCAGTTTTGTCTGAAAGTTATTTCTTGGGATTTTAGGCTGAGTACAAATACGATGACTTGGATCAAAATTTGTTTTTGATTACGTTGTTCTTTTTCCTATTTGGGATAAGTTTATACATTGAGCCTTATATGTTGTACTTTACTTGATGTGAAGCTTTGTAGAATACGGTCTCTGTATTCGTCTTCATTGGTCCTGAAAAGCCCTTTCGAGCTAAAAATGGAAGGAAGACTGAAGACTGAAGGAAGCTATTACATATTCCGTTTTTGGTCTCCATTATAAATGTGTAAAATTAAGAAATCTCTAAAGTCTTTGATGCGGATCCATCTGAAATGGCTTCAAATGTGTAACAAATCTAAACTCAATTGGTTAGTTCTTTAAACACCTTTAGATAGTTAGGGATGTTTTTGCTATTTCTTCGTGTAAAATAATTTATATCTGTGATATGACTATGCCGACTGTATGTCCTTGTACGTCTGCATGTTAATAAATATAGTGTAGGTATATGTACAATAAACAGTTAATGGGTTTTGTCTACTCTAAGTCTATTTGTTTTTACTAAGAGTTATGCTTTTGGAGCACAGACGGTTCAGTTATTAGTGTTGAAGAAAAGTGTAGATGGCTACATGTCATAAACGTGAATTAATTTTTGGTTTGGTTCCCCATGAAAGAATTGATCGAGAAAAGAGGTTACAGTGGAAGCTACAGTACCGCCCAAAAATAACCGGGTATTTCGCGAGCATTCGAGCAGCCAGTTTGCTCGAAGCTGCTCGCGCTCGTTTGCTCGCGTGCCTGCAAGTCTTTTAAAGATTACAAAGACTAGCTAGAAAAGTAAAAGCTTGCTTTAAGCCTAACCTTTAGATGACAGTTTTTGCTTGTTTCCATAATAGACTTTCAAAAAGTTTGTTCACAGTTTTTCACAGTAGTCTTTTTGTCAACCACTAAAAAGAAGGCAACTAGAAGTCTCACACAATTTCAACATAATGCGTTTACATGATTATAAACTTGCTCGTATGCTCGAGAGCACGCTTGAGAGTAACGTTAGTCACAACTGTAAAAATAAAGAAACTAATAGACCGCTTGACAAGATATATAGATTGGCTTTTCAAATGCACTGTTTGAAGTTTGAACTGCAACAATCTTGGAGAGTTTGTGTTACCAATGAAATACAAGAAAAGGTATGAAAAAATTAACACCATAGCAACCATAATTAAATATATTTAATAAAAATATTTAGTAAAAGTAAAAATACTAAAGTAATAGCATATTAGGCAGTACGTTTAATCTGGTCGAATTGAAAACACATTTTTAATTTCATTCAATAGCGAAGAAGAAGAATCTGAAAGTTCAAACTAACACTAACCTAATAAACATTAACATTAATAATTAATTAAAATTAACATGCTAAAATAAGCATAGCAATAACGTAATGCTGACGACAAGTATCAAGCCACACTGTTGGAATGCTACAAATTTCAAATTATTAGGTTCATTAAGGGGGGGGCTACTAAACGTTTGCCCCGACTTTGTCCGATTGGCCTACTTTTTGGCGAGGACATAGAGCATGGGTGTGGTCAAAAAAATATCGGGTACTGAGATCTTATGCCCTCCATCCGTGTGCAGCCGTCGCGTTTATGTGCCCGACCCCCCATTTTTCGCAACTACCAATATAATTAATTAAAAATTTCTACTGACTGCTAGGATCAAGTTTCAAAGTTCATTCGCCAATAAGATTTGGCACATATGCTCTTACCTGCAGAAAAATACTAGATGTCTGTATCTTATCTGCATCTAAGGCAATTACTCTTCAAAGTTGAAGTTTTAGCAAAAATTTAAAAATTTTTGGCTAACGAAAGGAAAATTTTATTACTGGTGCGAGCTATACAGCTGTAATTTGGCATAGAAGGAGGCCCTATAGGAGTACTCATTTGTGCCAAACGGCAAGAGATTCTGGCGCGTGAAAAATTTTTTACGTTAACTTTAATCTTGCAAAAATTTCCAAAAACGCATTTTTTGGGGAATGATACTGCAGAAATCGAAAAAATCAAAATTTTTGAAATTAAAATTTTTTGAGATATTTGAACTCAGCGAGGTCGAAAACACCCGCACAAAAGATTTTAGCTCGATTAGTGAAGGTTTGCGACTTCTATGGCTGCAGAAAGCCTCTGCACAGGATCCGACAGACTGAAAATGGCGGTTTCGGCATTTTTTAAGATTAAAGTTGACATAAAAATTTTTTCACGCGGCAGAATTTATTGCCATTTGGCACAAATGAGGTCTCCTATAGGGCCTCCTTTTATGCCAAATTACAGCCTTATAGCTCGCACCAGTAATAAAATTTTCCTTTCGTTAGCCAAAAATTTTTAAATTTTTGCTAAAACTTCAATTTTGAAGAGTAATTGCCTTAGATGCAGATAAGATACAGACATCTAGTATTTTTCTCCAGGTAAGAGCATATGTGCCAAATCATATTGGCGAATGGCAGCTTTGAAACTTGATCCTAGCAGTCAGTAGAAATTTTTAATTAATTATATTGGTAGTTGCGAAAAGGGGGGGTCGGGCACATAAACGCGACGGCTGCACATGGATGGAGGGCAGATAAGATCTCAGTACCCGATATTTTTTTGACCACACCCATGCTCTATGTCCTCGCCAAAAAGTAGGCCAATCGGACAAAGTCGGGGCAAGTCGATTTTAGTAGCCCCCCCCCCTTAAGTCTCTTTTTTCCGAGGTACATTTTTGGCTCAGCGAAATGGACTGATGAAAGCTCTGACTGCAGACTTTTAAATTCAGCCAGGTTTTAAGATTCAGCCTTCTTTTTAGTGGCTGACAAAAAGACTACTGTGAAAAACTGTAAACAAGAAAAGTCTATTATGGAAACAAGCAAAAACTATCATCTAAGGTTAGGCTTAAAGCAAGCTTTTAGTTTTCCAGCTAGTCTTTGCAATCTTTAAAAGGCTCGCAGGCACGCGAGCAAACGAGCGCGAGCAGCTTCGAGCAAACTGGCTGCTCGAATGCTCGCGAAATACCCGGTTATTTTTGGGCGGTACTGTACCGGAATCGCACTAATAAATACAAAAGCTTTTGACACACATTGACGGTCCACATTTTTAATTTCTATAAGATACGGTCTGTTCTGTTGTTATCCCCATGAAAGGTATGAATTTGAAATAATGAATTTCAAGTTCGATTGGCACTTCTTACAAATAAGGCTTGTAGTTTCCGTAGAGTTAACGGTTTACCCTAGAAGTTATTCGAATATTCGAATTTAACCAGAATATCAGTTTTTCAAGCAAAAACTTTAATATTTCAAATATTTTCATCACTCTGCAGATGACTGCGCTGACTGATCTTTGCCAGAAATATTTTTGAAGTTGTCTCCTGCCACTTGCTCCACTACACATGTGAGCCCAGTGGAGATTATAAGCTTTTTAAACGACAAGTTCGGTTTCTTATTCAAAATTGGCGTGATGCGATGCCTCAAACGAAAAAGGAAAACTTCACTAGAATTGTTTTAAACGTTGATTTTGCGCGAAACTAGCTTCAGGGTATTGTACTTAAGTAAACAGAAATGTCAAAATTAAAAAAGCGAGTCAAGTGGATTGGCAAAATTTCAGTAGGTCGCGGGTCGCGGGCACCAGTGGGTAGTAAAATTGCAACCCACATTTATTTCTGAGGTTAGGCATTTCTTTGTAAAAATGTGATTAGGTGTTTAACTTTAGATGACGCAAAATTGTGCAGTAATTGCTTCTGGCGAGCTTGGCTCATTTGAACTTGTTATCAATTCACTTATAGTGCTGCAAACGCATGCCATTGTTTTAATGTTATGCATAGGGTCCAGAATTGTAACGCTGTTCTTATTTAAATCTGAAGCAATGCTGCGTTTTTCGTCTTGTAGAAGTTTGACCGAAAATGATCCTGAAGGTGCACGCGATCGTAATCGATCACAACCAGCTGTTCGACTTGTGACGCCCCAAAGTCGCCAAAGGCGTAGTATTCTTGCAATGGAAAATTTACCTTCACAATACCTGGTGGCCAGATTGCCGAGAAGTCGCACCAGTTCAATTTCCTGTGAGTCCTGTAGTTTTAGTGATGAATATGGTGTATTTACATTTTTTAGTAACACAAGAAAGCCATACAGTTGCGGTATTAAACTGGCAATATTCGGTGGGGACACCCTCTTTAACGTTCTGGTCCAAGTTAACTCCATTGACACCGATAACTGGTTTTTCAAGGTTTCTTCTTTTACAAATCCGGAAACTGTATGAAGACTTACGTAGAATGTATAATTGATCAGCTTAAGACGCGAAATGTATTCAAGCTTTTAAGACGAGGTCTGAGCCAAGGGATAACCGAAACTGCTTTGTTAATTAAAACACTAACTGACTAATATGTATTTCTGCCGTGTCTTTATTAAACGGTCAGACCAGTTAGTATTTTCGGCGATGTTCTAACTCCCCATGGTTTGGTTCGCATCAAAGATTGTGCAATTGTAGTTTTATACTGGTTTTAGTTAGGTATAAGAAGACGAAGGAGTTTTAATTGACCGCCTCAGTTAAAAAATAATGTGCTTAATTTTAAAATTTTAGTTTATAAGAAGTGAATTTACTGACTTTACGCATATATAACAGTATGTTAATTACGTTTGGTATTAAATTTTTATTTCAAGTTATTTACTTTTGGCTCCTTTGGGTTTCTTTTGGTCTTTTTGGTTGGTCTTCTGCTGCGTGGGCTGATTCTTTACTTTTGGCTGTTTCGGCTCTTTTCCTCGTTTGACTTCTTTCGGCGGTTTGGCCGCCTTAGGTGGCGGTGGTGACTCTTTTTTGTCTGCCGGCTTCTTTTTTCCTCTCATAATTCGGCATATAATCACCACAATTGCCTCCAGAATGCCAATGGCCAGCATTACAATGATGATAATTAGGATAATTCTTCGGCCTTTAATGTTCTCCCAACTGTGATACCTTCCTAACCCTCCCTTTTGTTCTTCCGGTATTTCGGTGGTCGCGTTAGGGATGATGCCTCCGTCTGGGACTACTGTAGTGGCCGTGAGACTGTCCGATTCCAGATATATTGTTTGCATGGGACTGCTCCAATTGGTCGCAGGCAGAGCTGGCAACTTGAGGTTCTCCACATATTCTGATAGCTGAAAGGCAATCCCACGATGCTTGTAGTAGTGTTTATTGGTGCTCTTGTATCGGGTACAGTCTTTCAGTTTCAGTACTGTAATACCGTACTGTCCATTGAAGCCGATGATCAGATCCTCAAATTCTTCGTCCTGATGTTTTGTGGATCTGAGAATGTTGGCTGTGATCATAAATCCGGGCTCCTGGCGAGCAGCTGGGATCTTTATCCAAGGATTGTTGGGAAAGGCCGCGCTGGGACTTAGCTCGTCGAATTTCATGTGCCAGGTTGCATTGCTGTAGACCAGTTGCAACTTTTTGGCAAATTTGTGATGCAGATAGCCTGTGTCCCCGTGGGAACAACCGTCCAATTCATTCAAGACAATATCTGGGTTTCCACTGGCGGGATTGGGTTTCGGTTTTATGGATCCCGCTATCAGGACTGATCGCTTCAGACCCTGTACAGGCAAAATATCCGTATTTCGACATCTGTAAACGGTTTTGTTCGGCGGATTATAGGTGCAATAGATCAGCTTTAGGATTGGCGGCTTGACCGAATCGGCTATTGCTATGAAACTTAGACTTAACCAAACTATATTTACCAGCATGGCAACCCACAAAATTAGCGTAGGTCCGAGTATGCAAGTTTGGAGCAAGAATATTATTTTAGTTTGGTGAAGATCAATCTAATTTTCTCCAAGTCATATTGTGAGTTCATGGCTAATGGTGGATGCAATAACTGAGGATGTTTCCATTTTTGAATTTTCATTTAAGTATATTCATTAATGACAATAGGAGGAGATCAAATCTTGCTTGCTCGCAATTTTTTGTGCCTTAAATTTTTAAAATATCAGGAGTTGTTTTGATTTTTGGCTACTAATGTTATAGGAAGTTTAAAGACCGGTTCACAGGCTCAGTCATATGTCCCGTGTCGCTGATCTCGACAGTGTTCACAGGTTCATAGCTTGTGGCGACAACTGCGTCGTGCGACAAATTTTTGCGTATCGTAAGGAGTTTAAAATGTTTTAACTTCTGTTGCATGTCGCGTGCCTCTAGCCTATGAAATATTGGTCTTGGCTAGGGTTGCAGTAAAATATCCGGCGACAGAACATCAGCCTGTGATGTGAACAGACCAGTCCCTGGGCCAAGCGACATGCAACATACTACAAATCCTACGCGACATGTGACATACGATTTGCGACACGCGGCAATCGACAGCCTGTGAACCGGCCTTAACTTGTCCAGAAGAAGTATATACATTTTCATAGCTCCTTTTAACTTATCTAAACTCCCTTAGAACGCCGGTTGAAAATTTTTCTGCAAGACTATAGCATGCACTCTTTTCTGTACCGTGGATTTTGCACCTCCTTACGTTGCAACTAGACAACGGCATTAACGTACAACTTACTGACTGTAATAAATTGTTACCATTTTTGATTGGAGTTGTTTTATTATTCTTGTAATTGTTGTTGGTATTGTTATTTTTAGCAGCTTCATCTGTCGGATCCGAAGGTATGTCGTCGCCGCCGCCGGTTGTAATCATAAATTCAGACGGAGAATTGGCATCAGAAAGCCTACATCACCCGGTGCCGGATACGAATCCAAATGGTTTCACCCCTCAGTCGAATTCAGAACACACGTTCAGGCAAAATGAACCTAATGAAGGCAGCCAGGTTCCACGGTAAATAGTGTAGTCTTACCTTGTTGGAACACTATATACATGCAGAATTAGCGGTGGAAACCGCATATTCTTACGTCCAGATATATGTTCCTGTTTTTCATTATCTGTTATCCAGACACTGAGGAGAGATTATGTTAGCCTAATCAAAACTTTGAAAGTGTGTTTTTCTTATTTCGTTAAAAATTAAAGTTGTCTTGCCTTTCTTGCTCTGATAGATCAGCAGATCAATTCATGATTAATTCATGATAGCCTAATTCCAGACGTGTATATTGCTTAAAGTTAAACTTCAATTGGTATGCTATATAATTGCTGTTAAAAATCTTAATTTTGAAAACTTATTTCCTTTCTCATAATAACCCTCTTGTCTTCTATGTTTGAACTGATATGCAAATTAGGTAGGCTAGGCTGTAGTTGTAGTACTACCATTGATTAACAGGATTTATAATTTTCACCCTTATGCTATTTTTAGTGGAGACGTTATTTACGACTTCATTATTTTTGTCATACTCTGGCATCTTGCCCTCATTAGTTTTTATTTTCACATTTCTTTTGGAAAATTGAATGGAAACTTCGGCTTGTTGATTTGTTTGTGCACGAAAATTTTGATACAAATTAAACAGAGACATCGTGTTTGGTTTTTGATTTTTCGATTTTTAATTTAACACCAGCTTTTATGCTTGGTTTTAGTTTTTTAATCCCAGGGTTTGTTTTGTTTTGCAGCCGCTCGCTGAAGGGGGTTTCTATCTATGCGATGCGTACTAGAGTGTGTTGTTTATTCCAGTCTCTAATTGCGTCCGTGCGTGAATGTGTGGTTGTACGTATATGAAGAGCTGCAAAGCATAGTTGGTTTCGCTGATTGTACCGACTTTAAATTTTTTAACCATATAACTTCATGTTATATATGCGTGGAAGTGTGTGTAGAAGTAAAGTATATAGTTTTATCTATGTTTTATTGTGTGCTATATAATCACCTTTTCATGTATATTTTTCTGATATCATCAGCTGTTTTTGATCCACATTTATATACCATTTACAATATTTTAGTTCTTTAATTTACACTGGTTCAAATACCGACTTTTTACCCTAACTTACCTTGATTCTTCGATTGTACTTATATTCTGCGCACATTCCTTTATTTTTACCCTTTCAATTGTTCATATTTTTTACCATTATGGCTATTTACCGATCAGCAAAACCTGGTCTAGGCCTTTCCAACGACAGTGCTGAGCTTACGCCAATGTAAGAATGTTTATTGGATTTAATGTTCATCCAAAACAACGTATTTCAAATGTTAGTAGAGTTTAACAAGTAGTGTCCAAAAAGGGCAAAATTCTTCTGCAGAGAATTGTCTGAAAAGAGATTGCGATTCTCGTTCGCTTACTTAGCTGCCACAAGTCTGGATGTTTGCTATTAGTTTTGTTTGTTGTCGACACAACACAGGTGTGGAGGATGGGCGAACAAAAACGTGCTGGCTTAATTAGGCGTTAATTTATTAATTTAATGAGGTGTTGTTGTAATGTCGCAGACTAAAATTTGATAATTCGTGCGTGTAGGCATAGGGTCGTAGTGAGAATGAAGGTCCAGTGAATCGACAAAACTCCCAAACATTTTGAAAATAATTACGCCAGTTGCTATTTTAAGCGATTCTTGCAGTTTTAGGCCGTTTTGGACTATTTTCGGGTTTACTTAAGGGTAAAGTTAGTTAAGTTGACAATTGTTTAGTTAAAATTAGAATATTTGGAAGCAGACAGAACCAAAATCTTACGGGTGGTTTGCCTTACTTATCAGTTTGGTGAAGGCCTTCTTCCCCTAACACACCCTATAATTCTCCATTAATGACATTTTCTTTTTCTTTCTTTTCTTTTGTTTTTCTCAGAGAGAACTCAGTACATATATATTGGAAGCGTCACTGCTCGCGTATCGGATGTGTGTTGTATGTAAAGAGTTGTATTTTAGATGGGCGGACGAAGCACGTATCCTGCGCAGAGATCTCCGATTTTTCTTCATGAATCCGATGGAAAAATGGCGTGCTCGAAGACAGTATCCGTGGAAACTACTCATTCAGCTAGCAAAAATAATTTTAATTACTGCTCAAGTTGGTTCTTTTATCAATAGATATATACGTACATAATTTATCATGTGTCCGATGCTCTTAAGCGTTAAACATAAAAATGGTAGTTAGGATGACCGAAAGAAAACTTTATTTTGACGAGGGCTATGTTCATACATTATGGTGTACTAACGAAGTAAAGTTCTAAAGAATATTAAGTCTATGCTGAATGTTGACTTGATGGTATATTCATTTTCATTGTTTACAGCTAGTTTTGTTTGGTGAGATGCGAATTGGTCACGTGAAATATCTGCAGGCTTCCAAGCTGGTATTTCGCCACTACTTTTTGAGCGAGTGGACAGCTGATCGGGATGTCGTCTCTTATCCGCCCGGAGCCAGCCATCTAAGCGTCTTTACTTACGACCAGTTTTATGATCAATTAAAATTCTCCCTGGAACAAGTGCGTACTCCTAACTAAATAGTATCTTTTGATTTATTTGTTCTTGTTAACTACAGACGTGAGAGATAGACTTCTAGAAGGCGCTTTTACTTTCCTGTAGGGAAAAACAAGGATGTTCTATGGGTTGCACAATTTATTCTGTGTTTTTCACAATTTAGTTGGTATGGGTCAAATCATTGCAAGTATTTCTCCAGTTTTAAAAAGTCTGCCCTGCATTCTCAGAGGAATGACCTAGCATCAAGATTGTCTCATCTAGGTATATAACTGAATTTTTATTATAACGTAATTTCCTGTATGTACATTGTTTCAGTATTATTCCCTGAATACTTCAGCACTGGGGTCCTTTGACTATGACTATGGGGATCCAGAAATAAAAGGTGGTATACCCAATCCTCAACTCTGCATCAAATCGTTTGCCAGAGGAGACGTTTATCCATTCAATGGAACCTACATTTATGATACTCATAATCATTTGGGTACACGAATTTCTGACCTCATTAATATCAGAGCAATGAAGAGTCAAAACAGACACCAGTCCACGTATCCACAGGAGGATACATAGATATCAATGAGAATAGGAAAACATCAAAACGTGGACACCCAGAAATCTGACCAACCTTAATCACGCGAACGGTTTCGGAACTGGTGTGGTCCCTTCGTCGGGCGACCCTGGCTATCACTCGCTGCAAACGTTCCTGGGAGCTATAGGCTGGGTTTACTTTAGGCGAAAAAAGTGGGGGGGGAGTGGGGGGGAGCCCCCCCCCTCTCGTGGGGGGGGGGTGAAAAAGGGGGGGGGGGGGTAAAATGGGCTAGAAATGCCAAAAATACCGTATAAAAAGCCTGTTTTCTACATATACTGCTATAACTAAGCTTAAAAGTGCTCAAAAATTGAGTTTTAGCACCAAAAAAGACGAGTTTTGACCAAAAATTTCCGGCGAAGCCGGAAAATATTTGAAAATTTTGACCAAAAATCCTAAAAATTTGGCATTTTCTGGGCACCTTAGGGTGAGTGGGGGGGGGAAAGCCCAAAAAAGTGGGGGTGGGGCGGAGGGGGGGAAGAGGTCGAGTGGGGGGGAACCCGAAAAGTGGGGGCCCCCCCCGCCCCCCCAGTAAAGTAAACCCAGATAGGATTCCTTGTTCAAATGGGAGGGCATACTGAAGGCTTTGGGGGCAGGGGCACGGAGGAAGGGGGACCTGGGAATGTTGAGGGCGCTCCTGTGTTCAGTAGAGTAAATGCTAGCAATGCCAGGCTTGGAAGGTGGGGACTTGTTGAAATGAAAGATATGTTCCCAATTTAAATTGAGAGGGTAGTCCGTACAAAGTTGGCTAATCCCCTAAAGTTGGCTAATTTTTCTTTCTTCTTTCTGATGTTCTCATCTGCTGCACAATCGATCACAGACACCAATAAATCAGTTAAATTATGACAATGATCTCTGAAATTACAAGAGAGCGGTTTGTTAGCATCCATTTTACGAATATTGTATGTCCGTTAAACCGCAGGGACGGAGAGTTTCGACAAACGTGACAGTCCCTGCGATTTAACCGACACAGATGATGCTAACAAACCGCTCTCTTGTGATTTCAGAGATCATTGTCTGCGAGTCTTGCGAGTGTGACATTGTCAGCATCCATTCTACGGAGCACAGGAGTGCCCCCAGCCTGCCCAGGTCCCCCAGTCTTCTCAGGCCCCCTTCCTCCCGAAAGTGACCAACAGACCTTCAGCCTGCCCTCCCATTCGAATAAGAAATCCTATAGCCCCCAGGAACGTTTGCAGCGAGTGATAGCCAGGAATCTCTTGACGGAAGGACCACTCCAGTTCCGAAACCGGTCGCGTGATTAAGAGTGGTTAGATTTCTGGGTGTCCACTTATGATATTTTCCTATTCTTATTGATCTCATTGATATGCAACTTAACGTATGTCCTATCCTGCCTTAAAAATAATAACTTTTGGTTATCTGGAGATTGACCTCAGAAGCGGGTTATGGTTATGCAAGGAACGTGAAATGGGCTTTGGCCGATCCGCGGAATTTTGAATCGGCATAATTCTACTTCTAAATTTACTGAGTTCATCCGTGCATGTTAATGTCATGCAATTACTGCAAACTGTTTAAGCAGACCTCTTTTAGGTTGTTTGCTTGTCGTTTTTGCATGATTATTCAGTCCTCCTCTTTATTGTCAGATTTCTGTGTTTAGCTTGTTTTGATATCGAAGATGATCCTTACAGTTGGGCAAATCGGTCCAATCTTCGCACTTACTTGGAATCAAAATATAATTCCACAATTAATTTTGATCGGTATGTCTAGGGGGTTTTTATACTTTGTTATAATTTTAATATCGTATTTCTTAATTTTAATATTGTATTTCTTATAATTCTTTTATAATTTCAATATTATATTTCTTCCTTATATAATTCGCTGTTTGGGTCGTAATTATAATATATTTCTATCCATTAGCATTAATAGCGAAACATCTGTAAATTCTTGTGAATAGAAGAAAATTATGTTGAACATTAGCCCTATGAAAACGCTTTTAAAAATGATTTAAAATAGCTGAAAACGTGAACTAGGTGCGTGCGCATTTTATTTTTCTCTTGGGGTTTGTTCAGAACAGGAAGATTTCTTCCTAAGGCTGCTTAATTTTTCGACTGATCTCATAGCTAACATGTATAGTACGTCTGTGTTGTCACCCTCTTTACGAAAGAGTTGTCACTGATGTGTGATTTAACTGTTTGTAGAGTGAACAAGATTTGGTTGGGGTTTCGAATTCGCACTATCTCTCTGAAAAGTCTGGAACCGTTTGATCGTCCTAATTGTTTTCTGTATGATGTGAATGTAAGTTTACAGTTTTCTGGAGTATTATTTTTAATTTTTGTTTATGCTCTTTTAATATCATCTCTTACCATCAGTAGACTTTGATCAAATAAGACCGAAAGTTTTGCAAACATTTAGTTCGTTGTTACTCTTTGCTGTCGTATTTTTACAGATTACATTTGATAATTCGGAGCACAATGGACAGGTTTTGGTCTCTCTTGATGCTAGTACTGTGTTCATTCAACGCTGTAGAGGAACTATCCTCTATGCAGGTGTGAATGCTATTAACAGTTTTGAGATGGTGTTATTGTTTTGAGCAGTGTTTTTGAAACGCTATAACTTTCGCAGTATTTGGAGTTAAGAGATCGTAACCTAATTTTTAAAATTATCATGTCAGTCAGTTTACGAAACTTGCAAAATAGCTTACTTTTCTGACATACAGCATTCTGTCCCTGTCCGATGCATACCGTCGATCTTTAAAACGTCAATTTCTCAAGACTGCAGAATTTGCCAAAATTTCTTTATGTGCTATTATATAGAAGACATGTAGGCCGAGGGACGCTGAAATTTGCAACTTTGCAACGAGTTTTCTCACGACTGGAAACTTTTTAGCCCAAAATAAGAAAAGCGTCCCTCTGCGAATTTTCCTTCTGCCAAAAATCTCCCGACTACGTCGCGTAGTTTTTGAAAAGTCTATGCTCAAATCTAATAGCAGTTTTGCCAAAATGAATTTTCCATAAAGCTAAAGCTTTAAGCATTTAATTTAAACTATTGGGCCTGGGTAAAATGTGCTTTCGTCAAAAATGACAACTTTTGGACACCCGAAATTGTTTCTGCTTTATGCTGACTTAACCGTTACAAACCTAGTTTCACTCGGGGGTATGGCGGGGGGGGGGGTTTCCACCCCCCCCCCCCCCCCCCAACCCGGACAAGGTACAAGCCCTGTCGCCGTCAGGGACAAGGGGTAGTGAAAAAATGGGCAAGGGGTAAGCAGAAATGGCCGGAAAAAATAGGTTTTCGCACCATAATTCCAAAAAATTTCCGGCTTTGCCGGAACTTTTTGTTAAAGTTTCCTATTTGTTCCAAAAAATCGATCAAAAATTGGAAATTTTTTCCATAATTTGGCAATTTTCTTCAATTTCTTTAAAAATTTTGAATTTATATTACTTTAAGCGTTAATTTATGGTTATGGTACGAGCCCCCCTCGAAAATTTTCGTTCAAAGTACAAGCCCCTCAGAATTTTCTTGATACAAGCCACCCTATGTTAATGTATGGTTACAAATATGTAACTCAATGGCTGTACAAATAATGATGTTCATTTCTGATCCCTCTTTCCAGTCAAGACAACCAATCCGATGCCTCGATTGCCTACAAAGAGAATAATGTCCAAAAACTAAAAATTTCTTATCTTTTCATCTAAAAATACGTGACCGGTGTTAGAATGCTAAAGAGCACGAAAATAAGTCATTCCGTAAGCTCCAGCTATGTAATTTTCGTAAAGGATTAGATCCTAAGAGTGAAGATTACCTGGAAGGAAAACTAGCACTTTGAGTATTCTGAAATCCATCTGATTATTATTATAACACAACCATATTGAATTACAAGATTAGCAGGATAGAATGGGATTATATATAACGCAGCTAGATATAAGTTAGCGGTATGTATGTGCAAAACCACGTCGTCTTATGTACACATCTGTTGTGAACCCAAAAGCTCACAATAAAGAAGGTGTCGAGTTTCCAACTGTCACTATAGGCCTAACAGTGTTTGGAAGAATTATTTGTTTTTAGAAAGAAGCGCGGCAAAAGAAGTACTGTTAGATGTTCTGGATGTATTGGTTCTTCTCTTCTGTCTTATTTCGGCTATTCTTTGCATACGTGCACTTTACAGAGCGGAATGTCTTCGTTCGGTAAGGGTTCACTGGAAAAGAAGAAAACATTAATACGTCAGATAGAATGGCAGCGCTAAAACGGACTTATTATAGGGGGGCGCGAGAGCGACCCCCTATAATATGGGTGTAAAAGGCGCTGCGCGGCCCTTTGAGACTCGTTCGAGCACCGTGCCAGCTCAATACTGAACGAAACTCGGCAAGTTTGGTATCGTTGGAATCTACACGACGAGTACAACACGTTGCAAAAAAGTTTTGGTCAAAATTTTCAAGTTTGAAAATTTTCGCTTCCGGACAAGTTAGGTCCGTTTGTTTTTTTTTTTCTGTGTAAGTCACGCTTGGAAAAATGCAGTTTTGTGCAGAGGTGTTTGAAAGATGTGGACGTTTTCAGCCGGAAAGGTTTATATTTTCTGAATGCCGATATGGTCCCATGTGCCCCGCGCTATATTTTTTCGCTGCCCGGCCCGGCATGCCACCTGTGCGGCCGGCCAAAAGTGGCCAAACGGCGTTTTTGGCCAAAAAAGACCAATTTTGTGTCACGGCCACAGGGCTCAGGGAACAAGTTAGAGAGACGCGACTTGCTGCATAAGAAACTTTGGGATGGGTAGCGTGTCATAACGTTGGCCGATTTTTGATTTAGGTCCTGGACCGTTCTGGCGGCCGGTCCAAAGTTAGTCGGTCCAAACGGCCATTTTCGAAAAATTTCAAAGTCCCAACTCTACAGAAGATAGTCAAAAATAGGCCTAAATATGCTGTTTTGAGCCATTTAGTGGGACGCATATAAGGGTTATTGGGGTCGCTGAACACGATGAGCATAGGCGCAGCGCTGTGCGGTGCTGCTATCGTGCTGTACTATTATGCAGCAACCATAGCACGCTGTCTGTAGACTTACTGTAAACGGCTACACATATGAAACTTCGTGAAAATTGTGTCTGGAGTAAGGGGGAACTGTAGCTATGTTAGTTGGTGCACTCTCTAGCTTTCACCGTGCTGTATGTGCTGCCTCAAACACAGCACAGTCGATAGCAAGTTATTCATTCGTCACTGGTATTTGAAATTCGGCATACAGATAGTTTAGGACATGATAAACTATTATAGATACGTTTCGCATACTTATTACGATGTTACTATGTGGTTGCGCTGCAGTGCAGTGCTGCAGAGGTACAGCACGGCCTATAACTAACTACAGATAAGTTGCAATCGTCCAAAATTTTGCATGCAAGTGCGGCAGAGTATTGCAAATGGTGCCGTATGAGTTTCCTTCACCGACAGTAAAGTTTGTATCTAGTTGCGCTGCAGTACAGTGCTGCTTAAGTACAGCACGGCCTATAACTCGCTACAGGTAAGTTGCAATCGTCCGAAATTTTGTATAAAAATGCGGAAGAGCATTGCAAATCGTGCCGTATGAGTTTCCTTCGCTGGTAGTAAAGCTTGCATCTGGTTGCGCTGCAGTAGAGTGCTGCTGAAGTACAGCACGGCCTAGAACTAGTTACAGATAAGTTGCAGTCTTCCGAAATTTTGCACACAAGTGCGGCAGAACATTGCAAATCGTGCTGTATGAGTTTCCTTCACAGACAGTAAAGTTGGTAAAGGATCTGGTTGTGCCCCAGTAGAGTTAGAGTGGTATATGCTATATACAGTAACTACAACTATTGCAGCCATGGGTATATACTGGATGTTGGATTTCTGTCAAAAGAGAAAAGGGAAGAAATTGGAACTTTTCAAGCTTCTTTGTTCTGTACTTTCGGTTGACAATTAATGATTGGCGGAATTTTTAAAGTTTCTTTCACACAGCTTTAAGGTTTTTGGTTTTTACTGAGAACCTTAAAAATGAAATAGGACAAGAATAAAAATGCTCCGGTGGAGCATGAAAAATGCAATATGGGTGACATTAGGTTGTAAATGGACAGAGGACTAGGTTTTAAAACGTTAATATGGGAGGGGCAGGTTGTAAATGCCAGGAGGACTAGGTTAAAAGCGCACTAATATGGACCAGCTTCGCTGAACAACCCATATTCGCGGTCACTCATGCTCCACTCCACATGACATGCGTACTAGTAAGATCTACATTCTTCAGCTTTCAAAGCGAGCGGGACGTTTTGAAATATTAAAGCTGATTTCAAATAAACAATGCAGTTCTGGTAGAAAGGTGTTCAAGGTATTTCTTCTGCACTGTCAGCGCAGAATCTTGTATGTATTAAGTTGACGCGAAAAGCAGTTGACATCATGTACGTGTATTATATATTAAGTTGTATAATAAGGAGAACCACTACATTATACTTGCAGGCCATGCTGACAAATCGTACAATTTTCCGAAGAACTGCCGATAGCAACAGCAAGCAGCAGCCGATAGAAACTGGGCAATTTTCGCGAATATGGGTTGTTCAGCGAAGCTGGTCCATATTAGTGCGCTTTTAACCTAGTCCTCCTGGCATTTACAACCTGCCCCTCCCATATTAACGTTTTAAAACCTAGTCATCTGTCCATTTACAACCTAATGTCACCCATATTGCATTTTTCATGCTCCACCGGAGCATTTTTATTCTTGTATTAACTGGTAATCTAATGGTAATCTAGTGGTTTGATGTTGTCATGTCTTCTGTGTAGAGCATGGAAGCTTGGTACAATGGATTTATATTCGTGAAGAATTTCCCTTCAGATTAATAGTCGTAACACAAATGACCTTCTCAGTATTATCCAAATAATTTGTTATCATGTACATGTATCCGACATATTTTCTTCAACTGTTGCAGAGAACTGTCAAATTTTTCTCAGAAGAATTAGGACGGGATCTGTCCATTGATGACCGTCTTTCTTTCCTGAATCTTTTCTATGTTATGATCGTGATTAATGATCTTTGTATATTCTTCGGAACCATCTTCAAACTTAGCATAGAATTTAAGGTAGGCATTGGTTGTATTGGTTTGTACTGTTTGGCTCTGTTTAGATATGTTGAAAATGATAAATGAAATTTTATTATATTACTAAGATTTATATTTTCTGCTTCTGATTGCTTTCTGATTTAAGATTCTGTTCTAGGATTATTTTGTTTTTAATGGTTTTAAATATTATGTGTATATATTCATTTGTATATTGCTTAAGCATTTTTGCTGCAATTTCAGTTTTGCTCGCTTTAGGTGTTTGATTCCAGTCTGTTTACGGCTACAGGAATTTTACTCGGTGTCGGAAATTTGTTTGTTTGGTGTGGAGTCTTACGCTACCTTGGGTTCTTTTCTAAGTACAATGTGAGGATATTACGATTGTAGGATATTAGCAAGAGTACATAATATTTAAGAATAAACCACTAGGCATGCTCTGTGTTTTCAGAGCAAAAGCTATGCTCTGCACGCTAACGGCTGATTTCCTCCTCCCCGGAAATCATACCCTTTTGAACAAAGTATGTTTGCGTGGTCAAAAATTTCTTTTCCATACTTGAGATGATGTCCCATCATTTTTTCGTTAGGTATACCAGCCATCATGTCACACCGTTATGCATACATTCCATTATGGAGACCCAGCCCAGATTAATGTGTCTCGTATGAATATGATTCGTTAACATTAACTTCCCATTCTCTAGCTGATTAACTGTCAGGCGAGAAGCCTCTCCTCATAAACAACCAAGACTGGTAGCTCCGACCAGGAGCCGATGTTATCAAACATCCCTTAACCGGGGTTGGCATTCAAGGGCTAATCTCAGTGTTATTAAAAATACTAACTAAATGACTTAAGACAAAGTTTTGAATTTGATTTTGAATATTTGATTTTATGGATGTCGTTTCTATATTTTGTTTTAGCTGTTAATATTGACAATGAAGAAAGCCTTGCCAAATATTCTTCGTTTTGTTATTTGTGCTGCGTTAATCTACATTGGTTTCACATTTTGTGGTTGGGTAGTCCTTGGTCCCTTTCATTATAAGGTATGCAGTAACTCTGGCACAGCAAAGTTTTATATTGCCAGGCTATCATGTAGGTACAATAATTTATATAAACCTTATTTGGAGCGTTTTTTCATGTGTCCCTAAGGACAAATCAGATTTTGGAATTTTCCTTTAATAAATTGGACTTTGCGATATTCGAACTTACAAGGTCTAGTGTATACTCATATCAAGTGTTAGCTAGTTAGCTGCATTGGTCAGCGGGAAATCATCGATCTGATGACTGTCTAACATCTTATTTGCAAGCATAAAGTTTTCAATGTAAAAGTTTTTTGCTCAAATTTGTGTTAGTAGTTTTTTTTATTTCAGTTTCGCAATATCATGTCCACTTCAGAATGCCTTTTTGCCCTGGTTAATGGCGACGACATGTTTGCCACATTTGATACCACTACAGAAGCCACTGAGGCAGTTTGGTGGTTTGCCCGGATTTACTTGTACACTTTTGTTGCCCTTTTTATCTACATGGTTCTGTCCCTTTTCATTGCAATTATCATGGACGCTTACGAAGTTGTAAAGGTTTGTGTGCACTGATTGATTTAGTTAGTTGAGCTAACAAGTAGAGTTGGGACCGGTTCCACTAGAACCGGTTGGAACCGGAACCGGAACCGGAACCGAACCGGAAAGAATTTTAGAACCGGAACCGGAACCGGTAGGATTTGGAACCGACCGGTTCCACTCTTAAAAATGGACTTGAACTAATTTTTTTGCTGGAGTTTAAATTTTGCAAAAGCTGGATTTTGTTTTTGCGGTTGCCATTCACTGTTGCCATTCATATTGTCTTTTTCAAGCTAGTGACTGAAATTGAAACTAAAAATTAAGTTTGAACTGAAACTAAACAAATTTAGACCTGAAGGCGAAATATGTAGGATGAGACTGATGATAATTAAGAGTTTCAAACTAAACGTGAAATGAAGGTACAATTATTGGAACTGAAACTGAAGCTGACACTCCATAGAATAAATTTAGACCCTAAACTGAAAACGACAGCTTCAGCTTCCACTGAAGGTGACACAAACTCACCGCTTCTCCTTTTCAGGCGATCGAGGCACGTTTCAGGTTTCACTGAAGCCGAGGCATAGAATTAAGAGAAATTTTAAATGTTTCTTTGAATCAACACTACTGACACTAGTAACAAAAATGCCCTAACGGTCATTGCTAAAGGGGAGAATAGGGAAATGCTGCTAAAGCGGAAAAATGCCAATAGTTTCGTGCAGATTAATGTCTAGTCAGCGCCTAAAATGATCGAAACCAGCTTTCGAGTGCAGAATAGGGAAACTAGTCAGCGCCTAAAATGATTGAAACCAGCTTTTTGGCACAGAATAGGGAATCTAGCCAGCGCTTAAAATGATTGAAACCAGCTTTTTGACGCTGAATAGGGAATCTAGCCAGCGCCTAAAATGATTGAAACCAGCTCTTTGGTTCTGAATAGGGAATCTACTCAGCGCCTAAAATGATTGAAACCAGCTTTTTGGTTCAGAATAGGGAAACTAGTCAGCGCCTAAAATGATTGAAACCAGCTTTTTGGTGCAGAATAGGGAAACTAGTCAGCGCCTAAAATGATTGAAACCAGCTTTTTGGTGCAGAATAGGGAAACTAGTCAGCGCCTAAAATGATTGAAACCAGCGTCTGGGGCAGAATAGGGTATCTAACCAGCGCCTAAAATGATTGAAACCAGCGTCTGTGACAGAATAGGAAATCCAGTCAGCGCCTAAAATGATTGAAACCAGCGTCTGGGGCAGAATAGGGTATCTAGCCAGCGCCTAAAATGAATGAAACCAGCGTCTGGGGTAGAATAGGCGCCTCTCGCCATCCACCCTATTCGCGTGAAGTGCTCAGAACGTACTCA
>JASAND010001865.1:0-42111 GCA_030248195.1 Trissonchulus latispiculum | reverse complement strand
CTTTTACCTGATTTTTCTTCCTTCCCCAATTTAGCCAATTTTCACCTATTTTGTAGTCCCTGTAGCAAGACATACTTGTTTCTATGACATTTTTCACAGCACATTTCATAGTGAAAATGAAAAATGCTTGAAAATCATTCTGTTCACAAATTTTCAGATTTTTGTCCAAATCTAAAAGGTCCAAATCGAAAATTTTGAACACATGTTTAACAAACGTAGGGTGCATCATGTAGAATTCTGTTGCGCACAGAATATTTGTTAAATCTTTAAAATCTAAATGGTGCAAGCTTTTGGTCCACAAAACACTTTTGGGCCACGCTATAGATTGTGCAAAACGTATCCTCTCCTCTCTTTTTAACAGGAACTTCTTCAGTTGAACAATTGTCTTCTTCTGTTTACGAAAAAGCAGAAATTGTGGGCTCTACTGTTTGGGCTACGCCTGGCGGTGTAATGATGTATGTATAAACGCTGTAAAATGGATTAGGGTTACGTTTAGGTACCGAATACAGAATAAAAAATAGGTCAAAGTAGGGTTTTGCGCCGTTAGGGTTCGCGAATGCAAGTGGACCCGTTAGTCCTAGATTCTGGCTATGTTGAGTGTTCCAGAAATTAGCGAACTTTGCTGGACCTGCTGATCATTTTGCGCCATTGTCTCACCTGCTAAACTAAAATCAACACAATTAAAAATAAATGAAAAATAACTGAAACCAGTATTAGAAACTATTATATAATAACAGAATAAGATTAAAGGAAAAATTCGTGAGAAAGAATATTAAACGTAAAATTATTAAACTAAATTATGCAACTAAAACATTCTAAAATTGCAATAAAATTACAGTGAAGCAACTAAAACATGTTCAAAATAGTCCAAATCCAGTATTAGACAGAGATTAAGCTGAGGGTATGGGATTATTGTTTTAGTAATATTCGATTGCAGCATATAAACGTAAAGTCTTTCGGCCCTAATCCCTTAGACTTTACATCTATATGATGCTAAATGAAGATAAAGATATGAAATAAAGATATGAAATAAAACAAGTGGGGGACATAAGCGAAAGAAGTTAAAAACAGGCGGGATTGGGTGCCGATTTCCGTCATCAGAGGGATCCGATTTTGGTACAGTCCATAAAACAGGTCAATTTATAATCTTAATCGGTTGGGCCAGCCTACTAGTAGACCCGGAAATCGAACAAGCCCTAAAACTTCATAGATGCATGTTTATACGTATAGGACTCGAACCTTATCTGTTATAAAAATCGTTATTAGTCAAAGTATCAATCCAGCATTGACGCTGGTGAGTATTTGTAGTTCCAGCAGAAGCCAGTGAGTGGGGAGATATCATGAGATATCTCCTTTAAATAGTGAAAATAAGGGTAAAATCTAGATCAAATTAATATTAATATCAAAGACTAAAGAATAGTATTATACCATAGAAAAAACTGCCAGATGTGAACAAATTTGAAATATTGTGGTCGTTCAGTGTAAAATATTTTACTGTAAATAGATGGTTACCCAATTATCAGTTAGCAGGTTACATAATATGGAAAAATGTTAGCAGAAACCGGAAAAATAACATATATATTATTTGATTTTTGTTAGTCTGAATAAGAATTCAAGTTGATGTTCTTGATCAGTTCTATTGGCTAGTAGAATCACTAGTCGATGGTTGGATGGTTGATCCTGAAGTATCTCCGGCACTGCTGTAGGTTGTCTGTGACGATTCCAGAATCTGTTGAATGATGTCCCCTGGACTAGCCTCCCATTGCTTGTAGTGGTAGTAGAATGGTTTAGGGACTAAATGTATTTAGCTGTATTTGTTGTTGTCGTTGTCGTTATATACGAACTATGTAATTTGTGAGCATCTTACTGAAAACTGATGTGAATATGGGTCTGCATAACTGACTGAGGGTATGCGAGTACGAATAAGTGTCATGTATTATTTTCCAACTGTGGGCATATCAACTTTGAATAAAATGTTTGTAATATTCCTAATGCAAAATTGGGTTGTGCTAACTGTTTGTTGGGATAAGATTCGACTGGAATATTCCATTTGTTTTTTGTCTATATTGTTTAGATTTTTTGTTGATAATTGGTTTTCACAAACGTAAAGAATCCCTAATATTTTCGTGTAGTCTTATGATACCTTTGACTTAGTATTTCGACCTTCGGAGTTCAGTATAAGTGTTACTACAGTTGATAAGCCAATAGGCTTAAGTAAACACGGAATTGTGCTTTTTATTCAACTTAGTTTTTGAAAATTTTATAAATTTATGTCGAAAGGATTTTCGAAAAGCGAACTATGTTGAAATGTCTGTCATCTTTGATTCCTTATTAGATTGGCAATAGAATCTCTATGGAATGTACTATCATTGAACAATGCTAGACTGAGTAAAAACATTATGTTAATTTTACAATTGAAAATTTTGTCCCTATGATTAAGTGTTTGAAACAATGTATCGAATTTCCTTCTCATGCAAAACACTCGAACTTAATAGTGAGAACAAAATTGCATGGAGACAGTTTAAGAGGATAAATCAAATTTCAACAGAATATCTCACAGGCCAAAATCTCAGCAGGTCAAAAGAGCTGTTTACTTTGATCGGGTGCCTTTATAAAACCGATTAAAAAAATAAAAAATTTTATTCTTATTCGAGAAACATTTAAGGAAAGAGACATCAGCATTGTTGCAGAACAATAGAAAGAGTTGTCAAATCTTTCATTGTTGGTCATTTTAATAAGTACTACATTATTTAAACACCAACACGGTTTTTTTGTAAGAGGTATACCCTTTAACACAGCTGTTGAATGTACTCAATGTTGGATAGATGCATGGGATACTAAGGACTGTGCTGATTTTGTGCATATGGACAAAATGCTACAAGCGTTTGATACAGTTCGAAGTTTTCAAGAGAAAATTAGAAGCGTTTGGAATTAGGGGAAAGATGCTAGTATGAATAAGGACATTTCTAACGGGGAGATTTCAAAGAGTGGGTTCCTCCAGATAAAATTCGGCTCCAGTTTTAACTAACGTAACCCAAGTCTCTGTACTGGGTATTGTGTTTTATTTATATTAATGACTTAATACTGCAAAATTTGTTGTCAGAAATTAGAAATTAGACAAAAATTGTATCTAGTGTCAATTGGTCATATGGCGCAAATGTGCTTCAAAATATTATTTTTGTTGTTAATTCATGGACTAGGGATTTACAAATGAATGTTGCTGCTAATAAGTGTCGCGTAATACATTTGGGTTATAGCAACGATAAAGTATATATACCTTGGATGGTGAATTTCTAATGTAATGAAAGCCAACTTAGTTGCACTGCGAAAGGTGAGAGGAAGTCCAATTTTTCATCACTTTCCCTGCTTTCCCGATTAATAGGATAACTCTAAACAAAAAGGTCGTAAGTTTTGGGTTTCTTTTGTAGAACGAGTTCAGGATCAATTCTCCTTCGGCCTCCCAATGAACCTCTCAACCTCTAGGGCTTTCACTACAAAGTTATAGGATGCGACACAATATTCAGTTAAAAAATAGAGGTAAAGACCACACGTAGATGTCTTCGAATAAATTGGTCACTCTTAGAGGATGAAATTAGGGCTATCTCGCTCGTATTATTAAGTAGTTGATCAACCTATTACTATTAGCTCAGTATGATTTCCTAAATCCCTAGCTAAAGTTATCAGAAATCCTAATTAGATGATCTTTAATAGCCACTATGTTATGCAACAAACAACTCACAACTAAGGATAGAACAAAGTTAAGGTTGACAGAAGTAAATTTCCGATTAGCTAAAAGAACAATTCAACTACCTATCCCAGAACAGATCAGCAATTCAAATTACAATGCTTTTGGGTAACCTTTCAGAGAAATGGATTTTAGAATTAATACATAGATCGCAAGAAATCAGATATCAGTAATACAAAAATATGTTATGTCAGTCATATAGGTCACAAAATACGCTCCCCCACACTTACAGGCCAAATGAATTCGTAAATTGAAGCTGATGTACACGACAGGTTAAAACAAAAGACAATAAAACAAACACTCGTATTAGTATTGAAATTTGCTGTAGATAGATCCCACTTCAAACTTTCGCCTAGACCTTTATTGTTCTAAGTACAGAAATGCTCAAGAACTCGGATAGCTCTCCCCGTTATTTGCTCATATAAAGCTTTGCATCAACCTTACCCTTACCAAGATCCGGCTGGATTTGAGAAGAGAATCCGTGGATAGGCACTGCCGTGAGTCTGGGGAATAGGAATGAAATATAATGATCGGTAATATCGCGCGAAGTATCAGTCACTATCACACTGCAACGCAGCTGCCAATACAGGCCCACACAATACCAAGTAATGCACAAAGTGCTAGCAAGCTCAACTGCTCTGAACCCACCGGTTCGTACGAAAACTCACCCAAGACTGTTTTCGTGTGAGGCGGGGACTACTGTAGCTGTCACTCACACAGTGCCTTTCCGAATTCACGTGCAAGTCGGTTATTTTGATCTCCTTTGCCGGTGTCCACAAGCGAAAATCTCGAAAAGATAAGCAGATCATTATTATTTATTAGTTTGCTCAATTTAATTAATTAATTAATTAATTTAGCATAGAGATAAGCGGGGCAACTACCCCAATTTTCTTGAACGCTCAGGCAGAAGATAACCCCAAAATGAACACCCAAGATAACCCCAAAACAGTTTCCCATTTCGCAAATATTTTTCCTTTGTTCCTATTGTTCACGGTTCGTACAAAACAAGGCAGTGCAAAACAAGTCGGTTTACAGTCGTGCAAAACAAAACCCCAGACATAAATCAGATAGTCGTAAAAGTAGTACGAACAAAAACTGCTAACAGAAAAATCAACTAAGACTCGTTAAGAACTGCTATACCCCAAGACATCACATACCACTCAAATAAAAGGGGATAGAGTTACACTTGTGGGTGAAGACGATCGATGACACAGAAACGATGGTGCACAGTACAAGCATACGGGAACGATTACATGAATACTGACAACCTTCTGTAAGTTCAACGCAGCTAACGAACACAACCCAATTTGATATGTTTTTCAAGGGATCCATGGGAAAATCTAGGGGAAACGGTAATTTATAGTAATGAAAAGCAGGCATAAGCACGTGGCAAGTGTCCAATGTAGACCAAACAATTACTATCAAGTCATATAAGCATACATACAGAAGTGCATACAGAAAATGTTCATAACATATTTACAGGTGGCTGTCATGGTACTTGTCGCAGGTGAGAGATCGTTGGATTCAGAGTCAGAATATTAGTCAGTGTAAGTTGTAACTCCGATATACAGCGGAGTGCGGGAAGGGCCGGAAAGCGTACCGGCAGGGATCTTCGGCAGTTGTTGGATCGGATAGTCGCATGGCTCGGCTGGTCACGAGCCGAAGGGGGCTGGGTAGTCTTCCCAGTGGGGAATCAACAGCAGGGATTGGACAGCAGGATATGTGAATCTTAGTCTTGGCACAGACAGGCCAACTTCAGCACAGTTCTGTTCGGGGGACGAACGGGCAAGTCATCGGCACCGAAGAAGCCGGCAGGGAAGTCGGTACTTACCGACGGGGGGTACGGAGATGAGGGGCGCGGAAGCGCCCGGATGGAGACGATGTAGATCGGCCGGACAGGATTCCCGGCGATGACCATACGATGAATCCACGGACCTCTGAGTTACGATGACAATTTTGGACCACTGACTGTTCATCGGACATCATCTAGCTACTACCACTGATGAGATACAGCCTAAAATTGGAACCATGTCCGGAATAAGTAAAGTTTATCATGCACGAGGCCAGCAACGTCTGGCCCAGGGAACAAATGTGTAGGGTTAAGAAGCATAGACAAAACGTAATCAACTAGTCGATCAACAACGCAACCGAGAGGATAAAAGTTTGTTTGGAACGCAGAGTCCGTTTGAAACTCATAGAAAACTAAAGTATAAGTAGTCAGCCCGAATGTGCAATTTGAAAGTGCAATGTAGAAGTGTATAATTGCGTCTAATTGGGTCTCACCAGAACGATGCCAAAACACAACCGAGCCACGAATCAAGTGTACACTATGTTACGGATAAATGTTAGCAAAAATAAACAAAATAGCAGAAAACAAGTATTAGTGAAAGTCAGGTAGGTTAGTAGTGGTGATGCTCCAACAGCAGTGATCAGGATATTCTGCACAGCGTCCTCTGGTTCAGGCAAAAAGGAAAACTAGAAATACTATACAACAAACACAAGCACAAAACGGACAACTGACAAAAGAATTTCTACCCCCAAGTTTATTCGTGTGAAACAATATTAATCACTGAGTCAATTTGTGTAACGGAATGACCATGCTTTCGATCTTTCTTTGTTGAACAAAGCTTTACAGCATCCACGTATTATTCACAATGGTTAGTTCTCTGCTCCAACTAAATGCAAGCTAAACATCAACACCTATTTCAACTGAGTACAATCTGTTGGAATTGCGTATGGCGTGTGCGAAAACTACCATGGTGCATTGGGCAGCCCAGAAATCCAACTGAAAGTATAACACAGGCACTAAAATGAGAACATATATAGAAAACATGGAACATTGAATAAAAATAAGGCCAAACGTGAACTCTGTACTGCATCCTTCAAGGGTAATCCTTATGCTCGGCGAGGGCGTCGTATAGTCTAGGGTGCGCTGCATCAATACTGAGTTTACGCGTAGCAAAAACTGCAGAAGGCGACAAAAAGAGATCGTGCAAAAGGAGAAAACTGAGACTATACAGACACGAATACTAGCAAAAAACAGAACAGCAGAAACAAAAGAAAAGGAAGGACACAAATCTATGGTGTAATGTGGATTTTGTAGAGAGCAACCATTCGCACGAAATTAAGAATTAAGGTAATTAGAGCTATAATCATCAAAAAGTTAGGATCTGGAATCATACACTATGTCGCATTCACACCAACTAAATCAACTAAAAATCAACGGAAAGAATGTCATTGAGAATAAGAGGTTGAACTGAACGGATTTTGGTGAGCAAATTACCAATGATAGCACAAGGATGATGAAAACCATTACCGCGCCATGCCGGCAGTTCATGCAAGGGAGTCAGACAAGTGTCCATGCAGAGAAGGTTAGGGCAACTAAAAAACAGCTGACCATGATGCTGCCGGGCATGCCACTTAAGATGATTTTAGGACCAGACTGATAGAACAGGAGGGATGTGGGAAGAGCATAAAAACTAAAAGGCACTCCATAATAAGAAAATTTAGCACGCCAAAAATAGTTGGCACACAACATGACACAGCAAGCGAGGACTTCTGGGCTGACAGGTATGTGCGGACGAATTTTTCCGGTCGAGGCCGGTGACAAGTATACCTTTTGACTGAAATGATGAATCAATAACTCCTCGGGGATGTCCACATAGTTGCAATCGGGACCATTTTGTTTTTCCGTCAGGGCCCAACGGCCCATCTGGGCTTGAAAACTGCACGTTGGCCGCCCGTTGGCCGGTCATTGGCCGTTGGCTGTTGGCCGGCCAATGGCCGTTGCCGGTCAACGCCGAAAGTCCGGCCGAGCCAATTGGCTTGGACGACGAAAAATCCGGCCAACGCCCAACACTACTGGCTACAATACAATAGGCCAAGTGACCGTTGTATAAATTTACTGTAATAGAAAAAGGGGGAGAATTCTCCAGAAATAATTAGAAACTCGCGGTACTTACTAACTTAGGATCCAGAAATAAGCAGGAAATATTGGCATAAATGGCATATAAATAATCTGGAATACAATGATAATATAAAACCCGTTTAATAATTTCGAGAACTCCCGTCTGACCTATCACCAGATCAGAGGTCTTTTACTTTTCTACTCCGAATTTCGAAGACACTCGGGAGTCCAAACAATTGCTACAGAAAACGTGAAGTAGCATAAAAAGCTTCGAGATATAAAACTAGAGACCGACCGGCCAGACCTGCAGAAAGACATAGGCTGAATGAGAGAAGGCTACAGGCAGCCATAGTAACTACGAAATCACGTGACATGCTTCCAGCCAATCAAATTTAAGACATTTTTGAGAGAAATAATGGGAAAACTAGGGAAATAAATGCTTTATCTTTGTGCAATCATTGACAAACATTGGCAATTACATAAACTTGACATTTTCAAACATAAATTAGGAACTAACAGGAGACTTTTAGCAAAAACGAGATACTTAAACTGGTGTTAAATTGGGATGAAGAATCTTTTTAAACAATAAAATAAATATGCACAGTAGAACATCTCTGCCCTACTGTACACAACTGCATTAATTTACCTCTTGCTCCGCCCTTTACTTACTGGTCTTCTCTATTCACATGCCATTGAAGAATACGTAGAAATTTTGAAGTTTGTGAATTTGAACTTGAACAATCTTACCACACTTTGATTCGAACTATAATATTTTGTGTTGTTTTTGGGAACATAAGACGCATTATTGTGTGTAAAAATGCGAAAAATGGTCCTTATCGGTTTTGGGCCTAAGTGACCCTCCCCCACAACGTAAGAAAGTAAATTCAGGCGCAATTTTAATGCAGCTTCTTAATGACTTTCAAGATGATGAGACAGCAACTGATTTCACCTGGCCATGCTGAACAGCTATAATTGCATTTATTTATTTATTTATTTGTATCTACCATTGAACCGCTCCCGTCTGTGTTACCTCAAAACCAATGACACGGGTTTCCAGAAATTCCAAAATCCTTTAAAGAATCTCCATTTGATGTAAAAAGATTAAAATTTTTAAAGGCTTGATCCGTCCGAATAACGTTAATGAGTTCTATTTTTAGATCAAGTAAAGAAACAATATTTTATTGTATCGTAATAGATTAAATTTTTTCAAATTTTTTAAGATTTTGCAATCACAAAAACCAAAAATGTTCGAATGTTGTGGTAAATCAAGAATACAGGATTAGGAACAGGTTTAAGCTTTTGACCCGGTGAGCCGGTTAAGTTCAGGTATTTCGTAATTAGATTGCATTTGAAATATATCTACAGTTTAAGGTGGTGATTCCTTTTGGGCACAAATTGTTGGTTGGCGGTGCAAATCAAGATAAAGTTGGCGAAACTTTCCGAAATACTTCCTTTTAGCGTTCTAACACCCTCCGCGCAATCCCGATTCAAAAATTCGAGATTTCCGGTCAGGGCGCTTTTTCGCAATTTTTGGAAGTTTGGCAGCAGCTATACAGTGATGACTGTTGTAATGATGTAATGAGGCGACGTGACATCGGTCCTCTAAAATATTAATGTGTGTGTGGGTTGAATTTATTGTGGATTGAAATTAGAATTAGAATTGTTTTTAAAATGTGTGAAATTTATGTTGAAATTGTTTTGTGAAAATTTATTTGAAAGTGTTTGGAAGTTTAGTGTGTTTATGTTGAAATTACGTATATGTGTATCAGCCAGCCTAATCACTAGGTGACGTTGTGTACTTGTCTATTTTCGCCGAGAGTCTCTCCCAGCTTCTCGCTTTCTAAGGGGGTCTCAAAATTAACCAATCAAATTTAACCACGGCTCCTCTAAACTAATTTTGTCTGCCTACGCTTGTCTGGAGTCAGTCTGTTGTTTTTCTTTCGCCGTGACTGGTCGTGTCTAGTTTTGCGCTCTCTTCTTTGGACTTGTATTTGCTGTGCCTTATTTTATTTCTATTATTAGTCTAAAGTGGGGACCGCTTTAGACTTTCTTTCGCTCCAGGGTGACCCTGTAGAGCTAGACATTTATTAATTTGGTCATTATTTATTAGTTCAAAAGTTTCTGCTCTCTTTTTCCTCTGAAAGTTCCTCTTTTATTCCTTTCTTAAAATTTTTATAAAGCTTTCAAAATCTTTCTGATTAGTTTAGGTTCACTTCGCTAGGTTATTTCATTGGTGGTTTGTTTGTTTGCATTTGTCTTTGGTAAAAATTATATTCTTGTCTTATGCTATTATTTTATTGAAAAGTTTCTAAAAAAGTTCTGTGGTAATTCCTTTGTATCTGTATCTGTTTCCTCTACACTGTTTAGCACACATTTCGGGGGTCACCCCCTTTGTCAAGCATATAGTTTACAGTAAATGTGGTCTCTTTTCGGACCATTTTAGGGCGTCTTTTCTTAGTTAGGTTTTTGTATTAGCTTGTATAGTCGGTAGGTAAGGCTTTTCTAAGATTATTTGGGTAGGTAATTCGATATTTTAAGCATATACATTTTAGCAAATTTGGGGTAGGAATTTTATATCTGAGTCTTTGCTCTTCATCGGCGGTTTAACTCCGTTCGGTAGGATTCACTTAGGTTTTCTTTGGCGAGGTTTTCATAGGTCGACTGGAACTACATCTCCTCCAGGTTCGACGTTCTCCTTGTGCACAGTTTCCCACCCGTAGAGTTTGGTCAGTTCGTACACTACCAACTTTACACTATATTCATTCGAAAGATCTCGTTGAGCTTCACATTTTTGCTTTTTAATGCATCTTTCTAGCTTTTCTCTAGCTTGAGATATAGCCGATTTTCTTGTTTTGGCGTCCAAAACTTGTCATAAATAATCCATCATTTCTTAAAATACACAAGCCGTAAAAAAACTAAGGGCGTCGATATGAAGGTCTCAAATCCGACGGATGATCGTCATCCAACAGCTATCCCGTAGGCTGCTATCATGATAAATGTAGTTTTTGCGAAAACACGACCAATTTTTTCCAAAGACTGTGGAGCATTCACCATGCAAGCTGGAGGGATGCTCTAGAGTTGTACCCGGGCCTTGAATCGGGCCTCGGGCTCTGGGCCGGGCCCGGCCCGGGCCCGGTTGCTGGATCAGTAGGCCCGGCCCGGGCCCGGGCCCGGTCAGCCGCGGAGGCCAGGCCCGAGCCGGGCCTACCGGGCCTGCCGGGCCTTGGAGGCCCGGCCAGGCCCGGTCGGGCCCGATGAGGCCCGGTCAAATTTTTGTTGTGCAAATTTCATAATTTTTCCAAATTCTCTGCATAAGAAAGTCAAATTTAAGCTTCCAGGAGTTGTCTATGTTTTAATAAATAGCACTAGCTATTGTTTGACACTGTTTTTTGTATGCCGGGCCTTCATCGGGCCGACTGGGCCTACACCGGGCCGCCGGGCCCACCGGGCCTACCGGGCCTTGAATCGGGCCTCCGGGCCCGGGCCGGGCCCGGGCCGGGCTCGGCCCGGCCCGAGGCCCGGCCCGGTCGGTTCAGCAGGCCCGGGCCCGGCCCGGGAAATTTCTTAACGGCACAACTCTAGATGCTACTTAACAGATGAGTTCTGCACAAATATACCTAGGGACGCTTTTTCAGCTGCCCCGATTACTGCTTTCTAGCTAAAGTAATCGCTTGACAAATTTTGAAAAAGTAGGCAAAATACAGGTTACGCACACATTTCAGCTTATTTCTCCACAACGAAGAGCGATTTCACAATAAATGAAAAATCGACCCCCAGCTATTTGATGAAGGTATCGAATGATATAACCGATGTCTCGCGAAAAAATTTACTTGAGTCTGCAAAAAATATGGAAACTTATACTTCTTCTAAAATGTGTTAAAAATATTTTAGAAAAGCAACATTAGTTTCATGGTATGCATAAAATGAGAAAATGTCAAGCTGCATTTTGATATAAAAATGGCTTCTTAACCCCAAGTAATGAATGAGTAATAATGGTGCAAACTTTATGTGACCAAAGGGAATCACCACCTTAAAGAGGAAAATCAAAGAGAGATTTTTGCAAACAACTCTATAGTCATTGAACAAATCAAATCAAGTTTCCTCATTCATCAAGTATCTACTACGGATATACAGTAACTTGATGTTATATCAGCTTATCCGAACACATTAAGCTTTTCTATTATCCTACAGAACAGTACAGAACTCATTAAGTATTACACCATCTTATTTCTCTTTTATCTAGCTACCCAGCTATCCAGCTATCTTGGATTGTTTCGACGTTTTTGTAAATGCCTGTGCATTTGTTGAACAAATTGTTATAAAATTTGCAGAACTGCTAGTAAAACCAGATTGTATCAAGAAGTAACTTTTTCCTAAAGATAAACATTTCAGTTGAAAAGGGTTTTCATGATTTCAAGGCATTTAAAATTCTGTATTTCCAGACGGTAATATTTATTTCAAGAATGTTTCATTCGAACTTTCTGTTAGCGTTGCTGCATATAATACTGTGTAACAGCTTTGCTTGTGAGTTTTCAATACATTTAAGAATTTGCACTTTCTGTAAATGTTTGCTACATTGAGTAGCTTAATGGATGTCGTCTCCGATAATTATCCCTACAGCAGGCATGGAACTAAAGCTTTACAACTATTTTAGTCAAATGCTTCGAAATGAAGGCCATGTCAAATGTTAAAGTTAGCATAGGCACAAAGGTAATCTCAGAGCTGAACAACTCATTGACTCTTGCTGAACTTTTGCTGGTTTAAAACATTTAAAAGAATCGATTAGTAACTTATTAGGGATTAAATTCTGCTGATCCAATCTTAAAACTTATGATCCTGGCTCTTTTTGAGAAAATTTGTTTTAATCTTTTTTTAATTTTTAAATTTCAACCGTTCGAAGTTCCTGTGAATTGCTGATAATAACATTGTATTATTTTTTCTTGTAGAAGAAATAGTAACTGAGCAGGTCTTGTATTTCAGCTTTTAGTCAAATTGCAGTTCGTCAGAAACGAATTGTAGGAGGGTTTCCTGCTCTCAGCGAGGAGCTGCCATGGATGGTAAGGATAATCAAGGAAAGGAATGATCGAAATCCCTTGTTCCAGGAGCATAATAAAATTTGCAGTGGAGTTTTGATTGGACAAAACTTAGTACTAACGGCAGCTCATTGCGTAATTACGCACAGCTTTCTTCCCGACGGGCATAATTTAGTAAGGTTAGGTTTGTTTTTGGCATTAGAACGTTCAACTTATGGATCTGGTTTTAATGTTTTTGAGCACTTTGAGCACTTGAGTCGATATCCATTAATTGTGAATTGGCATAATGAAAACTTGAGCTTCTAAATTCAGCTACAATGTAAATGTAAACAGTAGAAGGTGTAAAAGAAAACAGCTTCATTGAACAATAGAAACAAATTTTCATTAACACTATTTGTAGTGCTTTTAGAGTTCCTCAACACGATCTTTCGAAACTTCACGTGTATGTTAATGATGGATCAAGTACTGGCGGCGCTCGAAAAGTAGCTGTCGAAAAAGTTTATGTCAAGCATGCTTTCATGAACTCAAATGCTGACCACGGGTAGGTAACCTAATGTTTGAGACAAGATGTTGGTGTGGACTAAGATAGTTCTAAAGCCACCTTCAGCTTTAATATTTTGGTTCTGTAAGAAGCTACTTGGGGTTGTCAAATTATCGAATTATTTGGCAGTTACATTTACGAGAACTGGACCTTCTAAATGACTGGCTGCAACCTTTAACTAAACAAGATTGGTGGAACATACCAAGAATTGATTGATTGAAACTTCGGCCAATTAGTAAATTACGATATTTTAGGCACGACATAGCTCTGATCGCTTTGCAGGAAAAGTTACAGTGCAATAAATTTGTCAACTTTCTTCGCTTGCCCTACATACCAAGACAGCATCTGCATCCCCGTACGAGATGCGCCATTGCTGGATGGGGTAAAACTAATCAAGGTCATCCTTACTTATTAGAGTTGTTTCTAGTAGGATTAGATACTTTTCTTAATGCAATGTTTGGACTTTTATTTTTCTACCTTTTAATTCGAAGCATTGACTTTTGTCGAATTGGAAATGGATAAAAATGTTTAGATTAAAATAAAAGATCAAAACGTTGGGTTGGTTTGAACCAAACCTTGGACACACTTCAATGGTTTATTTTTTGCAAAGTACCCCTAGAACAGCAGTTATATTGGGAATATTAATTAATGGTTGCTGATTTACATCTAAAGAACGACAGCCGTTTTGATGCTTCTGTGATTTTCGAATTGCTCAATTTCGTTATTGTAGATCGAAACCAGGATACGAAATTCAATACTCTGAGAGTGGCAGAAATCAGGCTAATTACCGACCAGTTATGTGATCAAATGTATGCCGATCTCAAACTAAGAATGTCTTCTGTGGCACAGTTTTGCGCCGGTGACATTGAGAATGGATCTGTGGATGCTTGCGAGGTATAATACAAAGGTGTCCAACAAAAATGATCCAGGACCTGTTTGAATTACTTGCATCAAGAGTACATAAGACGTAAGAGTATGACAGCTGTCATGCATTAATGACACATTGTCTGCACGCTAACGGATAACCCCCCTGCAAATTGGACCATGTCGAAACGGGGTATGGTCGCTGCAGCATGCTTATGTACCAAAGTTCGAAAACACAAGCAGTACGTGGGAGAGTTTTGTGTCTGTTTGTGTATAGAATACAAACATAGCGGGCGAATTTGTTTGATTTACTGGGGCCCAATTTGTGGAGAGGTCAGCTGTTAGGAACGTCGTCCAAATTCAAAGCGTAGCTCACAAACAAAGCTCGCTTTTATAAACGGAGATTATAACGAAGCTCCGTACAGAGCTTACTATTCACCTACGTTTGGTTTTTATTATTATGACGGAGCTTGCTTTTCCTATAGTAGCACCAGGGTTTTTTTGCGTCCAGATGTGCGTCTGGACGCAAAGTTTCTTATCTGGACGCAATGAAATTTTAGCGGGACGCAAGCTAGACGCAACATTATTTCGGGAGAAAATTCACTTTTGTATGAGTAAAAACTTTAAATGTTTCCAGTACCAATTTTTCCGTTTTTTCCAAAAATTTCTTCGGGTCCTGGGGGCTCCGCCCCCAGGCCCCCGGTGTTTCCCACTTTGTCATGGAATGCCAAGGTGCAAGGTCATGTCTCAATGTTACTCAATGTTATTTGTTAAGTTGTTGTCCACTTGCATCCATATATATCAGATTTTTTCGAACTCATGAATTTCACGTCAATAAATACATAGAGATTACTAGGTGCATTTATATACATTTATATATATTTATACATTTATATTGTTCAAATTCAACAGGTCAGGCAGGATCAAGATTAGTACTAAAGTAAAACCCCGAAATTAACAAAATTTGTAACTGTAGCAGAAGCAGAATATCCAAATTTTTTGGTTCTTCTAAAAAAACGTTTTTCGCAAAAAATACACAAATGGCAACTTAAAATAATGCAAGATTACCATTTTTCTGAAATTTTCAAATACAAAAGACCTATGTACGAGCAATTCACTATCCATTTATTGTAACTAACGTTAATAGTATTTACAAATGCTTCACTGTTTTGCAGTTGAATAACGCTGCCTGGGGCATACACGCTTCGCTATTGACTTTATACTGAGTTTATTCAAAATTCAAGAATTCACAGATGCAATTAACACAAAAAATGCATTAGCGTTAGGAGCTTTAGAATAGATGTAACAGTTGCCAAATAATCTTTTTAAACATTTCCACAACGGATTTAATCCGTAATTTCGAAAAATCTCCAACTTGGGGGGGGCTCCGCCCCCCAGACCCCCCGGTGCTCATTTGCAATAATTCTGCTATTAGGGATCACCAGTTGTCAAAGTTTGCGAAACCGAATGTATGTTTTAATGTTTGCTACCTTTCTTCTCAATGATATTCCTAAATATTTCATAAATTTTTAATACATTAATTAGTTTAACTAACATTGAAATATCGGAATAATGTGTGTCAATAATATATATATCGAAAATTACTAAGTTCTGCAACAGACGCCAAATAAAATCTTTTTAAACATTTCCATTACGGATTATTCTGTAATTTCAAAAAATTCTTCAACTTCTGGGGAGCTCCGCCCCCAGACCCCCCGTCATGTATGTTGGACGCATCTATATTCTTGGTAGGTAGTCCTGTAATCGTGCATTACCGTTAAGCAGCATCAGCTTTCTAAATAGTCTAAATAGCTTTGCACTAAAGAAATTATCGAACTTTTTATAAATAAAACAATTTTTGCACTAAAAAACACGCTAAAACAAGATTTCTGCCTGGACGCAAAATTTCTTAACGGGACGCAACTTAAATTTAGCAGGACGCAAGGTTGACGCAAATCCGAAAACCAAAAAAACCCTGAGTAGCACTCATCTTTTAAAATAAAGTGCTGCACAGTCTACTTTTTAGGTATTGCAAGCTTGCTGCTCTGCCAGCGCATATGCATGTAACGCACATTATCTACTGTGCGAGTTCCTTTAAGATTTTTAAAGAAGCCAGTTGTCACCTTGGTAACAAGAAACAGAATGGATATAAAAACTTCATTATAAAACGAATCTACGTTATAAAACGTAGCTCAAGTAAACGTAGCTCAACGGAGCTTCGTTTGTGAGCTACGCTTACAATTTGGACGACGTTCCTTAGCGTGCAGAGGATGTGTCAGGCTTATAAACATAGAGTATGCCAGCTGTCATACTCTTAGGTATGCATTTTGTATTCTTGCTTGCACGCAGTGTGTGTGACACTTGTCACTCATACAAAATAGTGAGAAGATGGAATAGATAATAGTGAACAGAAAAAACAACAGCCAAAACAGATAAAATTACGCAAACTTCCGATGAACTTTTTCTAAATCGCTTATCTTTTCACAAATGCATAAAACTTAAAAATGATTTTTTCAATTTTTTTTTCAAAATTTTCTTTTTCAAATTTTCAAAAATTTAAAAAAATTTCAAAATTCAAAGTTTTTCCGATTTCTTGCAATTTCTTAAAAAATGGCTAATTTTTATCAATACTAGTGTTAATTTCAAGGCAAATTAAACACGGATTGTACTTAAGTTGCAAGCTTTTTTCTCTATGGAAATTCAAGTCCACTCAAAATCGCTTTCAAACAATCCTCCCCAAAGCCATGTCTTTGAATACGAAGTACGAGAGTGTGCAGGGAAAGTGCCGAGTTCGAGAATTTGTTAAACATTCAACCTAAAGTTCGAAACCGATTACTGGTTACCTAATGCTTTGCCGAAATCTCTTGAGCAAGCCACAGACGGGTTTATTGATAAGAAAAATAATTAATTTGTCGGTCTCATTAACCGCGATCTCTAGTCAGGCTAGCTGGTTATCCATCCGCGGTTTGTATGGCTCGATTAATACAGACGAGAAATTTTACAGACTGCACAGTGCATACTATAGGGGAAACTGCCCGAATATGAGCAGTTGCTCTATATGACCAACTTTCAGTTTGAAGCTCCAGATTGAATAAACTACTGAACCAAAATGGAGTTAAAAGATATGAATTGAAAGCATTAAATGTTTGCTATAATTCTGCCGAAAATTGTTTATTTTGTTTACACGATGAATTTTATAAACATTTATTTCTATTAACATCCAGAATATTATATTTTTGCAAGCAACCTTCCTGGTTGCGACAGCAACATTTTTGATGCAAGGAATCTCTCCGTCTGTTGGATAAATTACGGAAATTTTTATGTCTTCTTGTACGGGAGCATGTCTAGAATGAGTCTGTAAAGTTTCAAGCGTTTAGATTGAATAAATAAAAACTTTCTCGCTGCAGAACTATTTTTAGTCCAACTTTTGCCATGGATTCCGAATATGAGCAAACGTGAAAAGTTTGGTGTCCTATTATGAACATGGGGTTCCTAATATGAGCCCATGTTAAAGATAGGCTATCTTTAGCAGGTGGTAGTTTTAAAAATTGGTATTTTTATGTTTTTAAAGCAAATTTCCTTCATCTGGATTAAAAATGTAGCTAATCATGACACTATCCAAGTTAGTACACTTCTATTTTTGAGTTTCATAGCAAATTTTTAAACGTTGATCCAGAAATTTGATTTTATACATCATTGAAAAAGAATTTTTATTCGATGTTTTAATTAAATAATATTTAGTCCATTTAATTTTCGTAGCTAAACGAGGATTAAAAACTAATTAACAACAAGGCAGAGGATTAACGCGGTTAAAATTAGTTGTTAAAGAAATAGCGGTTAATAAATAACAAATTAATAATCTGTTTGATTCGAAATGACATTAAAAAACTATATTGTTAGATTAATATTTTAGTCCCAAGAATTAAATTTAATCAGTTTAACTAATCTAATCAGCTGGATTCGAACTTTATCCGTATAGGTTAAGTTTCCTTAACACGAACTAATTTTAATTTAAGGTTACAAGTTCTTGGAACATCTTTAAAAGCACTTGGCTTGACTTAAATCTGTGTTGAATGAAAAGGGTTAAAAAAAGAAACACTAAAGAATGAGTTAATGAGTTAATTTAATTACTAAATACTTAATCGAGAAATTACTTAATTAATTACTGCTAAATGTTTAGCAGTCTGTAAGTCTTGAGGCTCAAGACTGATTACGTATACACATTAAGAATCGTTAACCCATTAAATTCTTATTAATAACGGATTTCGGAAAAAATATAGTATTGCTTCAGAATGTTCCGGCTCAGGGATCTAATACTACCGAAATTGTTCTTGATTTAAAATTAATTTGAAATCAAAATTAATGGTTAATTAAAATTAATTTCAAATTTAAATCAATCATTAATTAATTAAAATTTCCTATTTATTAAAATTTTTCATTGATTAAAATTTTCCATTTAATGTTTTTAAATTCACATTCTTGCCTTTCTTGATTAACGTGTAATATAATATTGTTAAGTTGCAATATCTATGTATGTACTGGATTGGCTCACTCAAAAAACTTATTCAATAGCTACATAATTAAATAAATTAATAGCATATGTTTAAAACAAAAAAATCAGGTTTTAGAAGCTAAAACTGTGCGTTGTGGAGTAATTATACACTGAAGATAGCGCATTTTTAACATTAGGTCCATATTAGGCACCTCTTGCTCATATTAGGAACCAGGGTGTTCAAATTAGGCAACTTTTTGCTTCTATATTTCATATGTTAAACTTGGATTTGCTCATATTTGGGCAACTTCCCCTACAGTAGCTGCCCTTATAAAATCAGCATACATACATCTTGAATCTGCACAGGTCTGCACAGATTCTACACAAATCGGATTACCGGTGCACAAACTTGTTTACCTTTCTCAGATTCCTAATTGTTTTTCAGCTTAAAAACCCAGAAAATCTATTTTCAGGGTGACAGTGGGGGCCCCCTGTTTTGTCACGTTGACGGTCGCTGGACCCTGTATGGACTGGTAACTTCCGGCCCGACTGACTGCGGCAAGCCGGGTCGGCCCGGACTGTATGTTGACATTCAAAAGGAGCTTCGCATGATACAAGCAGTGGCACAGAAAAAAGCCTATGCCAGCTTTATGGAATGGTTCATACAGCAAGAAAAATGTTTTGACCAATTTGAACAGTTTATGTTGAAATAATGTGATATGTTAGAGGGTATTTTATGAAGTAAACTAGAGATTAGGCAACACGATTATTATTTTCAAGTATTTTCAAGATTGAAATTTCATGTCGACAACCCAAATAGATTTGTCTTGGAAACTTCTAGAAATCAGACTTCAGCAGTAACCTAGCTAAAATCTGGGAGTGGGGTAATTTTAACTGTGAACTAAAATATTTACAGGCTGCAAAACATTTCGAAGACACAATTGTGGGAGTGTAGGCATGTACCGCTAGTTGTGTTTTGCAATTGAAAAAGGGTTCACTAAACGATAGTACATTTGGGTCACAAATAGTTATAGTTTTCTGAACTTTTCTTTTGGCTGTAAACTAAAACTTTTTAGGGTGTCCTCTAATCAGCCAGCAGAAATCCCAGTCAAAATGTTTTAAACTTCACGAGCTCTTCTGGGTAGTCGTTTGCAATCAAACGCTGTTTTGCTATTTTTGAGCGTCTATTTGCGATATGGTCACACAGAGATAAAGTTTGCTAATCTAGGCTGAATTTGAAGCGATAAGCGCTAAACCGATATTTAGGATTTGGTCTACCAGAGTTTTTGGCCGGTCGGTGTTAAACCGGCTGGCTGGCGGCTGATCGCCAGCCAAGAATCGGCCGCCTGACAGGTCAGCCGGGTCAAAATTGGATTTGCCCGCTGTCTTCTTGGTCCGCCTGAACCTGGTAGAAGCGCTACAATTCGTTGAGCCAAAGTATTTATAGGGGTTTGGTTTGTCAGTTAATTGGGAGAACATTGTTTACAAGCATTCTCCTTACTTAGGAGTGGGTATCATTACCCCAAACTTATCTGTTAAGTTAGGAGAACCTACACTTAGGAGAATAATTTTGCAACAGAGCCTACTGAAAAGCTCCTAAGATGCTCCTAAATAATTTTTATAAGTGTAATGGAAAACAGGATCAGGAAGAAATTAGAAGCTCAGCATCTCTCAGGGGATAGAAAGCATAGATTGCTCCAGCGGGGTCGTACCACCGTCCCACTAAACTACAAAAAGACATGCTTCATGTGTACCACAGTGTGAGACATGGAAGTTGTCTCGCTCCAGTTGCAGTTGTGCGTTTACTGTCGCTACAGTTTGGATACGAGCTCCTACAAGCTTGATAAGAATTGTGGCTTCAGTAACTCAGGTGACAGAGCGTTCATCTGGGAGTTGTGGGTTCGAATCCCGCCAAAGGCCCAAATTTTCGGGATCGCAGGCACTGGTGAGACAATAACTAACTTAATTAATTATTTAATTAATTAATTAACTGGTGTGACGTTAATTAACAGTAAATGAACAGGACCGATTGCACACCTATCTTTCAATTTCCTATGCCTGCTTCCCCGATATGGTGTTTCCAAAACCTCTTCAGTTTGTAGACTTTCCATCATTGAGCCACAGATACTATATTTGTTGAAATCTAAGTCAAACTGTAGTCGGAACTTTTATACTACAAGATGAATTTCATTTTTGCTCTTGCAAATCCATTTTTAATTTCCAATCTACACAATTTCTTACAATATTGCAGGCTTTCCGTGTTTATTGAACCGCATTTGCTTTTGTAAAAAAAATGGTAGTGATATCTATTGTAATCATCAGCCTTGCCTGTAGTGCTAGTTTTGCACAAAAGCCAGAAACAAAGGCAGTTGCAAAAGAAAAGGCTTCTGCCAAGGGAGAGAAAGGTAATGTAATTTCAATACTGCAAACAAAATAAAAGGCAATTTTGCTTCCATTAGAGAGGGAAGACCCCAAAAAATTTGACAAACTCAGGTGTAATTAATGAGATAATATGCAGCTTAGTAGGTACAAAGGAAGGCAAACGTGTAAGCTGATTTTTGTGAAACCAAGCAATTACAGAAATATCACAGGTTTGACAGATTCTTCATTTGAAAGCAAGTGTTTTTTTAACAAAAGCTTGTTGGGATTGTTTCACGAAAAATAAAAATGTCCAGTTCCCGGAACGAAATTATATACTAAAAGTCGGTTGGAATCCAATTTTCTGTGAAACTCTAGGAGTGCATTTTTGGGAAGTATGTGTTTAGTTAAACCACTATTAGTACTTATTTTGTTAATAACAAAGGAGATATGAAAATCCCGAAAAATCCGGAGGATTTCTTTGATTCACCTGTAGATGTAGCATTAAAAAATTTCTGCTATTTTTTGAAGGCGGTGTTGAAAAAAGCTTACCTATGTATAAAGCCAACCCCAAAATAGCAAATTAGTAAAACACCACAAAAGACTCACAAAAGATACCACCACCTTAAGTTGAACTCAATGAACTCAATGTTATATATAACTTAAGGTTCAATAAAAAATGATGCAACTATAAGGTAGCCGCGCAGATGTACAGGACATGGTTTCTGTCAGCAGTGATTTTTTGTGTTTTGAAATTCATTAACTGCTAATTTACAGGAGTAACTAAGACTGTAGCTGATTTTAGGACTCTGTGATCTCAACGTTGTTTGTGACAATCACCGGGACTGTATCATAAGCGGACCTCCTCCGGAATTCCTGAGGATAGCTGCAAGCCCAGACACCTTCAAATGGAGTGAGTTAGTGTTAACGCAATGCAATAGAGTACATAATACATAAGAGTGTGACAAATTGTTCGCCCTTGACTAATGTGTTAAAATTTAATTAAATTAAATTATTAAATTAATAATTAAAACTAAAATTACAAATTAAAATAATTAAACTAAATTTAATTAAATTAACCAATCAAACCAAAATAGGTGTAAAAATTAGCTTAGGTCTAAATGGGTTCGGTATCGATATCGAATCGAATGATCACTGTAGGTAATTTTACACAAACAAAGCATCAGAAATACTTGTTTGGAAAAGGCAAGCTGTGGTTCATATCGCCGTTTAGTTACTTATTTTTTTGCTTGTTTTTATTTCAGGCTCTGGATGCATCTGCGAGGATGGAGTGTGTGTCAGCAAAGCCAGCATTAAGGACGGCGAGAAGTGGAAGAAGAAGGTGGCTCAGTGCGGCTTCTGCGGTCCAGATTGTGCCACACCCGTTCAAGCTCAAAAATACTATAACGAATGCTTTCCCAAAGAAAATTAGACAATAAATTAAAGTTAACTTTAGTTACTATCATTTCTGTGAAATGAAAACCTGATTAATTATACGTTTATGTGATATAAGTTTTAATAATAAATTATTGCTCAGTCAAAACTGCTATAGTTTCTTAGTCTCAACAGAATCCATCTGAATCGAAATTATAATAATTGGATATAAAATAACTGAAACTGACACTGAAATAATTGAATTATTAAATTATTTTTCAATTAATGTTTAGTTTGAAAAAATGTTAATCCATGTAGTCCACCACCCTAAATATGTAAGAGTTAAAGAGAGACCACAAAGTAGTGTCCGAATACAACTACATAATTTGTGAAGTCTAACTACATTTAACTGTCTGGTAAAACGAATTCTGGTAAAATCGAAAGGCCAAACAATAAAATTGGACTAAACGAGAAAATACTTTGGGATTCCTTGGCTACCAGAGTTTTTCTTAGCTTTGAAAAGGGTTTGTTGCAAGATCGTCGAGGCGGTTACAGTTTTCTTGTTTCTCGTGATCATTTTATTTCATTTTGATTCCATAAACCAGCAAATACCAGACTAACCTGCACAAATCAGGTTATCCCTATTTGCCTAAGATTATCATATTCAGTTGAGTAATTCACCGACAACAAAGGACGATTCCACAGTAACAAAAGAAGAATGATTTGACGTCAGTATAAATATTATTCACATCTTTAGAAATTAGGTTAATCCTAATCGTGCCTATTTGATCAGCTGGGCCTCTGATTCACCTAAATTAAGATCTGATACATAATAATCTAATACTTATATGCATAATTCAAGACAAATCCGCTAGCATATATAAATCTGACTTAAATTCGACTCCCAACCAATTCGCTTCATCTCTACTGTTGATCATAGTCATGCGATTTCTGCTCTGCCTCAGTCTAACCTGTGCCGTTGCCTGGGCACAAACGGGCGATCCCTGGCCAGTTCACCCAACGGACGACGATTTCTTTGTGGGCCCAACTGATGATGGCCCTGAGCCGGTCAACCCTACCGATGACGACTTTTTTGGAGGCCCAACTGGTGACGGTCCAGGCCCAGTTCATCCCACTGACGATGACTTCTTTGTGGGGCCAACTGGGGATGGCCCAGAGCCAGGCACTGGTGGCCCACCTGTTGGAGGTGATCACGGTATGTATGCCTGCTCACTGGAGGTGGTGGTTATCCTTTTGTGCAGTGGTTTTTGAAACGCTATAACTTTCGCAATTTTGAGAGTTGGAAAGAGATCTATAATGAGTACATTCTACTAGGTTTCTAAAATTAGCGCCTTGTTTGTGAATCAGTTACACGCAGACCGCCTGTCCTTAAACGTCGATTTTTTCAAAACTGGATAATCAATTTAGAATATTGTTGCACGGTAATGCAGAGGAGGTGTAGACGAAGGAACATTTTTTGATTCGATCATAAATAGATCATAAACATCAATTGCACACCAAATGACCTGATTTTCCTGCAACTGAAAATGCAACGCAGACCGCAAACGCAAACGTAAACAGTCGGCACCAATTCGGATTTTCTTCCCACCAAAGGCCTTTTGAACCAGTTGGTTAGTTTTGGAAAAATCGATCTTCAAAGCAAAATAATAGCAGTTTCGGCAAAAAGATTTTTTGGAATAAGTCTGTGCATTTGCGGTAAAGAATTAAACTAGAGATTGCCGAACTGAATAAGTGACAATGCAACGCAACATTGTGGAAATAATTTTGAATACAGTGGTGTTGAATACAGTATATGGTGAATATCTTGAATCAAAAGCAACATTATTTACAGCTCAGAAGGGCAGCGGAGCGGGCAGATTGTTTACCTTCCAGTAATACACTCTTACAAAGATTCATGTAGAAATTACAGGAATTCTGGTAGTTTTCGACAAAAGTGCTTCTGTGCGGTCAGTCACTAACGGAGCTTCTTGTATTTTCCACAGAGGTGATTCCTGTAGTTTTTACTGTAACTTTTTCAAGAGTGTGTAACAGTTACACTGTAACTGCGGCAGGACTTCTTCGCTGCCCCTGTTCCAGTTTCTGTCTCAATGGAACTCGGTACCTGACAACACCTCCCGTCTTGGGCTTCTACTCGGTCTTCTTGCGAATCGATGACTCTTTTTTGCCAAATGCATACACTCGTTAGGATTTAGTTAGGAAAACTTTAACGGCTCTGATAAGACATTGTCCACAATTACCTTAAAATTGGATAGAATTTCCGAATATGTTCACTGTGCGGTGCGCATCAATCAATATAGATTTTCTTTTATTTTATTTATTGTTATAATTTTATTTTATCATTTATTTACCATTTCGCCGTTGCGCCTTCTTAGCGTCCTATGTCTTGTTAAATCCAGAGATAGCAGACTAAGGTTGTGTGTTAAAGACAGGTAAACTGAACCCTACGTTAGCGAGTTAACCCGGATACAGGTATTGGTAACAGTGGCTTCTGATGTAAGTAGTTTTTCGATTTTTTCAATCATCTATTTTCTATTTGTATTTTCATTTTTCTTTAGAGTTGTGTGATCTTAACATTCCCTGCAAGGATCATCGAGACTGTGCCGTGACCGGACCACCTCCATTTTTCCTCAAGGATGCCACCGACCCGGATACCTTCAAATGGGGTAAACTACTTAGTAAAAGTTGAAGTTTCAACTATCATAAATTTGCCTACAGTTATTACTATGTATGCATTGTAGCTATAATGTGCACTGTGCATTCAAAAACTAACCACTGCAGTTTGGGTTCAAATTCAAACTTAAGGGGGGTCCATTTTTTGGTCATTTTCTCGACTTTCTACGATCTCGCCGATTTTTACATATTTTATTGTCCAAACGGTATATTTTAACGAGCTTTTAAAATTAAAGTTGCAAGTCTTACGGTTATTTAGTAAATTCACCTCAAAGTTGAGATTTCATGTGTTAAACATAGGAAATTAGAAAAGTTGTCACTTTTTCACGTGCGCCAGAGAAATCTCACAAATGGCAAAATTGATCCGTCCAAGCTTTATATCATATTAATTCCATGTTTCCGAACTGTGATTTGTAGGAATCAGAATTTTAAATTAGGTCTTTAAAAAATTTTAATGAATTTTTGAAGTATTAAAATTTGAACTGATACAAATTTTGATATAGGGTAAGCTAGCTTTGTATGGACAATAAAACATCGGTCTATCTTCAGCATATATCAGCACGAACGGACAATATTTTTCGTTGTATGGACACAACTTGCTTTGTATGGACACTGAATTTTACACGCAAAACATAGGAGTAATAAAATTTTAAAATGCTTCTTTTGGACTTAACATAGAAGCTGGAAGCTTGATTTTTCGGATTTAGAGTTATTTGACTGTCCTCTTTCAATTGCAGTAAAAACATTGGCTGTTGTACATTTTACGGGGACAGAAACCCCTGTAGTCCGTTAATTGCCTTCTTTCCACTTAAGTCAAAACTCAGAGACAATAGAGAATTGAGAAGGGTAGGTCACAGGCAATGACCTCAACGACTGTCCCCGTAAAATGAATGGGAAATTGAAATCTGTCCCCGTATATTAAACAGACTTTAAGAAAAGTTAAGATTTTCCTCGTTAAGTTAAGAGTTTTTGAACGCTTAAATTTTAATTTAATGACAAATTTACACATTATTTAAAAAGAAAAAGATTTTTAGACTTCTATATTTTATATTTTTATATAATAATTTAAAAATGGTCTTTCTATTAAATTATTATTTAATATTAATTACCATTTTTTAGTTACTTTTTCTGTTGTTTGGAAATTTGATGATATGAAGCTTTGGTCTGATTTGATTTAAATATGTGATTGATTTAAATATATTATGAGCTTACGTATGTTTGTGTAAAGTTATAAAGTTAGTTATGTACGTTCTTTCTCAGTTTAATTATTAAAATGTCATTTCATAAAGTCTATTTATTCTGGGGGGACAGATTTCACTTTACTATTCATACGGGTACAGTTGTTGAGGTCACTGCCTTTGACCTACCCTTCTCAGTTCTCTATTGTCTCTGAGTTTTGACTTAAGTGGAAAGAAGGCAATTAACGGACTACAGGGGTTTCTGTCCCCGTAAAATGTACAACAGCCAATGTTTTTACTGCAATTGAAAGAGGACAGTCAAATAACTCTAAATCCGAAAAATCAAGCTTCCAGCTTCTATGTTAAGTCCAAAAGAAGCATTTTAAAATTTTATTACTCCTATGTTTTGCGTGTAAAATTCAGTGTCCATACAAAGCAAGTTGTGTCCATACAACGAAAAATATTGTCCGTTCGTGCTGATATATGCTGAAGATAGACCGATGTTTTATTGTCCATACAAAGCTAGCTTACCCTATATCAAAATTTGTATCAGTTCAAATTTTAATACTTCAAAAATTCATTAAAATTTTTTAAAGACCTAATTTAAAATTCTGATTCCTACAAATCACAGTTCGGAAACATGGAATTAATATGATATAAAGCTTGGACGGATCAATTTTGCCATTTGTGAGATTTCTCTGGCGCACGTGAAAAAGTGACAACTTTTCTAATTTCCTATGTTTAACACATGAAATCTCAACTTTGAGGTGAATTTACTAAATAACCGTAAGACTTGCAACTTTAATTTTAAAAGCTCGTTAAAATATACCGTTTGGACAATAAAATATGTAAAAATCGGCGAGATCGTAGAAAGTCGAGAAAATGACCAAAAATGGACTACAGGGGATTCTATCCCCGTAAAATGTACAAAAGCCAAAACATTAAAAAATTAAAATTTTTGAAATTGCTTAATTTTTAGTCAAAATGGTAGGAAAAGCCTTCGATAAAATGTTTAAATGTTTAGAAAATTTTGCATTAATCTGATGCTTTCTGTTAAAGTTATTAACATTACAAATCCTGCTTTAAATTCATATAAAATACACACAAATTTTGCTGTCCATGCAAGGAAAGTGACGTGTCCATACAATGCTAGTTAAAGTTTAATTATTATTAAATTAATAACTTTTAATAGACATATCATTTTGAAAAACGACTTGATCAGATTATAGAAAACACAATTAGGCACAATTTGATAGAAAAATGTTCTTAGTTATTTGTAGTTTGGACATAGCATTTTTCTCCTAAACTTTAACCTCAAAATTGGCTTTTTCTAAGTGTGCGCGTCGACGACGATAGAAATTGCTGCAGCGACTTCATTTTTGAAGGAAATTTGCTGAAAATTAGCAAATTTGTAGTAAGAATAACAAGCTTTCTAACGACACTAAGTTTTTTGAAATTGGCCAACTCTACACAGAGATATTTGATCAAATCTCATCTAATGTTCATACAAGGTTAGTGTCCGTACAAAGCTAGTTTATCCTATAATTTAAAAATTCATTACAATTTTTAAAGACCTAATTTAAAATTCTGCTTCCTACAAATCACAGTTCGGAAACATGGAATTAATATGATATAAAGCTTGAACGTGAGATTTCTCTCGCGCACGTGAAAAAGTAACAACTTTTCTAATTTCCTATGTTTAACACATGAAATCTCAACTTTGAGGTGAAATTACTCAATAACCGTAAGTCTTACAACTTTAATTTTAAAAACTCGTTAAAATATACCGTTTGGACAATAAAATATATAAAAATCGGCAAGATCGGAGAAAGTCGAGAAAATGACCAAAAAATAAACCCCCCTTTAAGCTTGTTTCGACTGTGCAACCGGTCGATATTATAAGTGACGTTCGATCTTAAAGTCTATTTTGTCTGGATCTGAGATGCTGTAGTAGCACCCATTTGTTATTGTTTGCTGTTGAATCTCAAAGAACAGCTGCTTAATATTAAAATTTTTCTTTTCGTTCTAGAGTCTGGTTGCATCTGCGAAGAGAGCGTCTGCATCAGCAAAGCCAGCGTGAAGAATGGCGAAGAATGGGAAAAGAAGTCGGCTCAGTGCGGCTACTGCGGTCCCGACTGCGCCAAGCCGGATAACGCCGATGCCGCACAGAACTACTATGACGTCTGTGTCCCTCGTGAACAATAGAATAAAAACTCTTGCTGATTTGTGTATAGTAAACAAAATCTAAATAACAAATAAATGTAATGTCTGTTCAAAAATAAATGTAATTCTTTAGCTCTCTGCAGAAAATAACGGAAGGTGGCTAGAAAAAGGCAATCATCTAACTTTAGATATAATCATGAGATCTGTTCTGCTACGTGATCACGAGTGGTTGAATTTTTTGGAACAAGTGAAAAAGAATGTCTATTTGTGGAGCCATTTAATAATTAACAGCCTCATAGCGGCTTCCGGTTCATAAGGAACATAGTGGGTCACAAATTGGTACACAACATCAAAAACCGGCATGTTGAGGTTGTGAAGCAGAAATGCCAAGTGGTTGAGCAGTTTGCTTACCCAATAACTAACAGCCTCGTAGCGGCTGTCGGATAAGAAGGAGTATAATGAGAGGGAAACTGGTGCACAACGGACAACGGACAACCTTACAAACTAGCGCGGCATCAAAGCTAAGTTGCCTTTTGTTTTTTGTTTGTTTACAATTTGATTGGGACAGAGATGACATGGCGGGTGAAAAAGGTCCCTCTGTGTCTATCTCTGATTTCCAATCAATGTTTTTTCGGTAACTTAGCGGACATTTTAGCAGGAATCTTAAAAGGAAAAAATTAATACTGTGGGATGTTTAATGCTTAATTGTTTAATGTAAAAAAGCCATTCACATGTACTCTTAGAAATATAGAAGATGTAGGCCTATCTGTATTTGCTGACAAGGACTCACGCATTGCACAGGTCGTCCAGAGGGGAGAAGGTACGCTCTGCATTCGCGACGGCCGCAAACATGAAACTTCTAACCAAAACTATTCTTTCACTGTTCAACTTTCAGTTTTATTAACGTGCGAATTCAAACTTGGCTGTGGCCAGACGGCCACAGAATAAGCTAGTATACTAGTTGGCGCTGCTGTGCCGAAGCTTCACTACTCCCCGGGCATAATTTCTAACTGTGTTATCCGACATTTGCAAGGAGTTGGCCGTCATTTGGGGGGAAACCCCTACTTGAAGGAGCCAACGGGTGAACACGATGCGGTGAAAGCAGCGTGGTCACTTCTGCCCCGGCAGTACCCTTGATGACGCCTCGGATAATTGCATGCAGCAATTATTCAGTGCCAGATCTGGGCCCCAACCCGGTGAGATAGAAATTTGGATCTGGCACAACCCCTACAAGCGAAAGCGACAGGGGTGTGGCACTAAGTGAAAAAAAGTAACGGAATATTTCAAAACAGGTTTTCGCTTTAAGTGAAACGTACCTTTTTTAGCGCCACATTAAGGCCGAAATCTCGGGTAGACGGGTCAAGATTAACACTGTTAACCATGTGTTAATATGTGTCTGAACTGAAATGCATTTGATTGGATACTTAGCTACCGTAATCCTCATCAGTGCTTTTCAGTAGCCGTAGCTAAGTAGCCAGTCAAATGCATTTTAGTTCAATCGCATATAACCACAGGCATAACAACGCTAAGCTAATTTGCCGAGCATCTCACAGGCCAATTGCACTAGGAAGGGTACGGGGCGTACTCTTCCTGTCACTTTGATAAAGAGAAGCGGTGGAGTGAGTGTCTATTTCGCTCACGCTTTGCATCTTCATCTAAACGGCAGGGATTTGGTGTGTCGACTACAAAGTTGTGCCGTTAAGAAATTTTTTGAGCCGGGTAATACAAATGATCATCCATTATACAACTCTTTTGCACTTTTCCTATGTAAAGACTGTGCATATAAATCAGATAATGCACAGTGCAGCGTGCGTTTAACTAAGTTATACGCACGCTGCACACTGGGAAGCCGATCCCTAATCTAAATTGATGTAGCATACAGTTGCCTGCATGCTACAGCAGTGTGTACAGCAGAGCTCCAACCTAGACGCTCTGCTGCACACCAAAGAGTAGGCCTCCCAGCCACGGCAAGCAATAATGTTGCTGCCACTTCATGTTGAAATTTCTCTAAACTTAGCTGTCAGCTGCAACATAAATGAGTAAGGTTTCATCAATTAAGGAGAGGTTGAATCGTTGTATAAGTACTTTACAACACACCTTAGCGTTGTTCACTAATTTCTTTACATTTACTAAGTTCACGTACGTCGTATGGGAAGCCCTCGTGCGTGGCACTCGTGCCCCACACTCGGAGCTTCCTACACGGCGTGCGTATAAATCAGTGAATGCACGCTAAGGTGTGCTATAAAGTATACTTGTTGTTTGGCGCGCTCGTATCGTTCACTAAGAGTTTTGCTCAACAGATTCTCAGATATCTGTAAAAAGCATAGGAACAAATCAGTTTTATCCACAACTAAGTTGTAGTCAGAATGAGAATTCGTCATCTCAGAAAGAGTCAACCCCCTTTCTGTATGCCAGTCTTGAAGTAGTTTTAAGAATTATGCTTTGCAACCTAATTTGCATATTCATGTCTGCGGGAATGGTGAGAAATCTGTGCTTAGTTTTGCTGGCTCTCAACGACCTTGATACGTATGTACCCGATAGGGAACCGGCAGTAGATTTGTTAAGAAGCTTCCCGGCCGGACCTGGACCCGGGCCCGGGCATGCAGAGAAAGCTGTCCGGTGCTCGAAGGCCCGCTTCAATGCCCGGAAGACCCACTAGAGACCCGGTAGGACCTGTATGCAAAATTCTGTAAGACTCAAAAGCTAGTCCGGATTCATTTTTGTTCATTCATTCATCGTTTCAGATTTGGATTCATCCACAACTCAACATAAAGACAAGGTTTTTATGGCAAAATTTTCAGAAGTAAAATTCAATTCGACACAATTTCCAAGCATAACTTGAAAATTTTTAATGTCGACGGTTCTTTCGATATAGTTATCTTTTTTAAACATTTACGAGCTTACTAATCCCTTTTGTATGAAATGAGTGTTTTCACAGCAGGTTATGCAACGAACAAAACTTGTTGACGAATAATTCTAGTTTTTTGGCCGAAATATTTGTGTTTGATATATATTACGAAACTAGATTCATCGTGTTTACGTGAAACCAAGGTTTATTGTTGTTGAAGCCTTCATTTGAGATCAGTGATAATTAAAATTCCAGTTTAAAGTTCCGTTTATACTTTAGCTGTTATCGTAAAATAATTTAAAACCCACAATGTTGCTTTACTTGTCGCTTTTTGTTTAACTGATAATGTATGAGATTTCATAAAATTTATTTTTTATTCCACTTCTACAATTAATTTTTTATTCATTATTTATTTTATGATTAATATTCAAGCAAGGTTGTTGTGTCTTTGCATGCAAATCCAATTTCCTTTAACCTTACAGCATAAACTCTCAACTACACAATTAGATATGTTTCTTGGTATTTCCCCTTAGTTAGAAGTGACTGACGCTGAACAACATTGGCGTCTGGCACTCTGGCGGCATATTTCAAAGAAAATATTACCAGACACCTTAATATGAAAACGCTTTTGTTCCTGAAAATGAAAATATCTTTGCCCTATGTGGTTTTATATAAACTGTAAACCCGTGAAAGGTTGACATCACAGGTTTGAAAGATGTGAAGAAAAGTGTCTAGAGCGGGAATCCAACCACCACCACCACCACCACAAAGCTTTAACCACTCGTTTTTCTGATTTCGCATTCTTACGATTTGCTTAGGACGGAACCATGGCTGTCAACATTCCAGGGATTATTGGACTGATTATATTCTATTTGATAATTTTGGCTGTGGGAATTCTGGCGGCTCGTTATAAAAGTCGCCAGGTTCAGGGAAAGGCCAGCGGCACAGAGCAGTTGATCGCTGCCGGTCGTGACATTGGCCTGTTTGTGGGTGTCTTTACCATGACAGGTCAGTTTGATATTTAACTAACCGATAGGTCAAATCTGACCATTGCAGCATCTGCAATTAGCATAATGTTGATGAAGAGCCAGGCAAAGTTATTTGTTTAGGCCTTCTGTTAGACTGTGAGAAATCAGCGGTGCGTTGCAAAAGATTCTCCGGATAATGGATCAATTGATCTTTATCCCCCTCCAGAACCCCAATTGAACTTTATCCCTCCAGAACTAAAACCTGCCTAAAAGGACTAATTCAGCGTCTGATTGTGTTTTACTGGTATTATAGTTACAAAATTAAACTTAAAATAATTACGCACTATATTTAAATTCTTTTGTTAGATAAGTATAAGTCAGTATAAGCTAAAGTTGTAAGCTTAAAATGCAACCCCTATAAGCAAGCTTTCAGCACAATCAAGGACAAAAAATGGATCCTTTCAGGAAGGCCCCCCAGGCCTACGTTCCGCAAAACTTGAGCTGAAATTATGGGTATGTTTTCGACCACGCTGAGTTTAATAATATCGCAAATGTTTTTATTTCACGAAATTCGAATTTTTTGATTCGTAAGGGGAATCAAGGGAAGCCGAAAACTTTTATGTCTTCGATTTTGCTGAAAAGTTGTATATGTGAGTAAGCTTACATCTTAAGCTTACAACTTCAGCTCATACGGAGCTAACGAAAAGCTGAATCAAAAGTGAACTTCAGATTCGTGTTCTGCGAACCCGAAAACGTTTATATACATCTTTTCAGCACTTGTTTTGATTACTGACCCCAATTGAACTTTATCCCCCCAAACCTAGTTGACGGGGAGGCGGGATAAGGTTAATTGATCCGATTAGGACCGACCGACCTAAATATCCCCCTAAGAAGGGAGTTAGGAGACCTTCTAGACCCATTTCAAAAGATTTCTCGATTACTCTTAAGTTAAACTGGAGCTGCTCCTAAACTCAGGTAACCTAGGAGAAAAGTTGGTTTCCAGCATTCCTTGCTTAGGAGACCCTTTTGAAACCCGATGTTCCTAAGTGAGCACCTCAGCTGAACTTAGAAACGCTCCTAGGCTTAGGAGAATCTTTTACAACAGGACCAAGGGTTGAGCGAGCGTTCCCTCAAATGTTCGTGTGCTAAGAAACTTGACATTCTATGAAACATCTATGCTCTGCAGGAAGATCTTATGGCCTTGAATATAAAGTATTATTTGTGAGAATGGGCGGAACAACGAGGTTATTACAGCAGTAGATTTGAAGAATTTTAGCCTCAAGTGAGGATCGAACCCACAACTATCAGGCAGTCTATGCTTAAAATTTTGACTGTTCATGAGTTCTAATTATATTCTTAATTAATTATTAATTAAGTATTCTTTATTAACTAATTATGTTTATCACAAAAGTAAATGAATGCTAAAGAGTATGACGATTGTAAACAACGAATAACAATTTGTAACTTGTTTTCAGCAACTTGGGTCGGTGGCGGCTACATTAATGGCACAGCAGAAGCCGTTTATGCCTATGGCTTGGCTTGGTGTCAGGCACCCTTCGGCTACTCGTTAGCCCTTATTCTAAGTAAGGTCTTGTTGGTCTTGTTGTTTGTAGCAGGTCAGAGAATGAAACTTGCTAAGATAACAGGATAATTTTGAGGTGAATGGGGGATAATACAAACCCCCAGGACTGGTGTAAAAAGTGTGTAGCCCCCTCAGCGATAGGCGAAAAGTAGAATTAAGAAAAGATTAGAATAGTAGACACTAATCTAATTTTGATCCTGTGTTTTGTAAAAGATTTGCTCCGCCGGGAATCGAACCACGGACCTCCCGCACTGCAGTCAGGCGTGCAACCACGACACCACGGAGCCAGGAGAGAAGAGCACATAACATCTATATCATTATTCCTCTCTCTTACAGTTTCACAGCTTTGAGCAAATTAAAGCACGCTTGAAAAGTGCTACAGATAATCTTGAATTCGTCAGTATTTGCTAACTGAAGTTTGCAGGCAGGAATATGAAAGTTTTGATAGCTTGGGTCAGATTCCCTTGAAATTTTGGAACACTTTCGCGGGTAGACCTGTTTTAAAGTCAGTGTAAACCCCTTGTGCGCTTGACAGAGTTTGTAAGAGCTTAGTGGAGGTGAAGCTGTAAGTCATATATAGCGCGGCTGACTATTGTGGATAAAACATGAGTAAGGGGGGGAGGTCGTCCCTAATTTATTTAGTGTAAGCATAAGGTTTGGTACATTTTTTTTACAATATTACTATTATTTTTGACAATGTATTATTCATTTTACCGAATTTTCATTTTTATTTTCACTTTTAGCTCAATCATTTTTATAGGCGGGCTATTTTTTGCCAAGAAGATGCGAGAAAGAAGGTATCTGACAATGCTGGATCCGTTTCAGGAGAAATACGGCGAGCGGGTCGGCAGTCTTCTGTTCTTTCCAGCGCTGTCGGGTGAAATGTTCTGGTCCGCAGCGATTTTACGTGCTTTAGGTCAGTTGGTAACAGTTTTGTAAAGCTTCACTTAAATAAGTTATAAGAAATATAATGTAATAATGGAAATAATGTAATGTAAGTTAAAAGTAATAAGCTTTAAACCATCAGTAAGTTGTATAGTAGGGGCATTTCGACCCTGACTCCGGGAGTCAATGACCTTGAAAGTTTACTGTCCCTTGAGTTTTGAGTTTGAAAGGTTTCTTTTGTTAATACCATCTGTTCTCCCTAGGGTTTTGAGTTCGAAATGTTTCTTCACACACCATCTGTCGTCCGTAGGATTACTTCACAGGATCTCAGGTAGTTATATTTTAAATGTAAGAATTTGAAATTCCAACGTGGTGTTGTTTTCCTTCGTCACTGAAGACTCCCATGAGAGGTAAGTACATATTTTCATTATTTTGATTTAGTAAGAGCTATTTAAATCACTACTTTCCGTCCCTCTGAGTTCTTCCCCCGGGGCTTGGGACCCGGCGTCGGCCCATTACCGGACACCTACCTAAGCTAACCTATTTCCTATATATATACACCTACCTAACTACCTAATTCCTAATCTATCTAAACCTAATCTATAATATACACTAACCTAAGCCCGGTCCTAGTCTAATGTTTTTGTGTTTTTATGTTTTATTCTTTTTAATTTTTTCTATATACAACAAATATGTACAACTATTTACAGTAGTCCTTAGGAGGACTGTTGGGATAAGGGCGAGCAGAGGTGGAGGCGGAGCTTGGTTCCCAGGGTTTGGGCGAGGCTGTCGCTAATTGGAATTTGTTTTTGGTCAATCATCCGAAGGTCAACCAAATCCGGCCCTTCCAAAATCCCCAAAAATGGTAATCCGAAACTTCCCTTAAATTTAAAACTAGCCGACCTCCCATCCTCAGTAGCTGTTTCCGAGGTGAAGTAGCATGGCGCACTGTAGTCCCAAATTTCCACCTCATTACCTTGAACACTAAACCAACACCACCAAAACATTTTCGAGAGAGATTTTACAACCGACCGTCCACCACGACAGAACGAATGAGACTGATCCATTTTCCGAATTTTGCTCCTTTTATAGATTTTTGTCAATTCCCAAGAGGGTAGTTAGCGGTCCCCAAGGGACCAAGATCAAAAGCACCGACCGATTTGGTCATTAATCAAACTCGAGAGACTATCCCAGGAGGGTAGCTAAAATTTAACTCTGCGTGGTCCCAGGGGATAACATATGGTGAGCGTGTGTAAAAATAAAATTTAAGGTGGCGTCGTCCCAAGGGCAGGTGGATGAGGTTGAAACTGGCCTATTGTCCAAATTCGAATTGGCTCTCCAATCTAGACATGACTAACTTCGAGTACTGTGAATCAATAAAAACGTAAATCAGTCCTTGTTCTGTGACATTACTCGGAAATTACCCCCACCATTACTGACACGGCTCGGTGTAAGCTCGATGTATGCTCAGTGCTTACTCGGTGTTAGCTCGGAGTAGGTTTGGAGTGACTCTAAATCAATAAAAGCATGATAGACAAAGTACATAAAAGCATGATAGACAAAGTACATAAAAACACCAAGCGAAATCAATAAAAGAACGAACGACAAAGTACATAAAAGCACGAACGACAAAGTACATATAAGCAGGCACAATACTTAACTCTAACAAAGATGTCTAGTTGCGAATACAATAAAAACCATACCAGTGTGGTGAATGTGGTCAGACTTTCACAAGGGCGTTCAACCTCCAGCGTCATGTTCAAAATATTCACAGTGCAAAACCGGACTACGATGAGTCTGAGTCAGATGTAAGTACGGAGTCCTCAAGAAGTAGTGACTCGGGTAGTAAGATAAGACCGATTGGAGAATTTTGGGGTGAGCTTGTTCGCCGGGCTGAGGAGAAATATGAACGACGAATGGGTAGATTAACCCAAGAGTACCTTACTGACGGAAATTCTGAGGCTACATCCGAGGTTGAGGCTTACAACGAACTTAGACCATTAATTAGAGCAGAGTTAAACAGGTTGATCTATACTCACATCCAACGTTGCAAACAGTTCCTTGACGACCCACTTATCGAAAAGATTATGGATGAGCAGGTAGACTACGAACATGAATTTTCTAATGAAGAGGCCCTTAAGCGAGCAATTGAAAAGAACGTCGACCTAGATACGATGGTACTACCAGAAAAAACAGAAGGCGACGAGGATGGGTCCGATTAAAAACAATTTAGATTAAAATCATAAATGGAGTAAGCTCGGTGTATACTCGGTGTTGGCTCGGAGCAGTATCGGTGTAACTTTGGAGTGACTCGGAGCACAAAATTACGGTAGCGAAAAGTTAAGGTTAGGAAGGAAAGGGCAAGGCCAGGTCATAAGAAATATTAGAAAAAAGTATACTTGGAGTAATATTGGAGTAACTCGGAGCACAAAACCTAAGTAGCTATGAAATTAGGGCATCACAGGACAAGTAAATGGAAAATCTATAAAAGTTGAAAAATAGAAGGGTCCGTGTAAGGCTGAAGTGACTCAAATCGGTGGAACTAATTTGGACAATAGGCCAGTTTCAACCTCATCCACTTTCCCTTGGGACGACGCCACCTTAAATTTTATTTTTACACACGCTCACCATATGTTATCCCCTGGGACCACGCAGAGCTAAATTTTAGCTACCCTCCTGGGATAGTCTCTCGAGTTTGATTAATGACCTAATCGGTGGGTGCTTTTGATCTTGGTCCCTTGGGGACCGCTAACTACCCTCTTGGGAATTGACAAAAATCTATAAAAGGAGCAAAATTCGGAAAATGGATCAGTCTCATTCGTTCTGTCGTGGTGGACGGTCGGTTGTAAAATCTCTCTCGAAAATGTTTTGGTGGTGTTGGTTTAGTGTTCAAGGTAATGAGGTGGAAATTTGGGACTACAGTGTGCCATGCTACTTCACCTCGGAAACAGCTACTGAGGATGGGAGGTCGGCTAGTTTTAAATTTAAGGGAAGTTTCGGATTACCATTTTTGGGGATTTTGGAAGGGCCGGATTTGGTTGACCTTCGGATGATTGACCAAAAACAAATTCCAATTAGCGACAGCCTCGCCCAAACCCTGGGAACCAAGCTCCGCCTCCACCTCTGCTCGCCCTTATCCCAACAGTCCTCCTAAGGACTACTGTAAATAGTTGTACATATTTGTTGTATATAGAAAAAATTAAAAAGAATAAAACATAAAAACACAAAAACATTAGACTAGGACCGGGCTTAGGTTAGTGTATGTTATAGATTAGGTTTAGGTAGATTAGGAATTAGGTAGTTAGGTAGGTATATATATAGGAAATAGGTTAGCTTAGGTAGGTGTCCGGTAATGGGCCGACGCCGGGTCCCAAGCCCCGGGGGAAGAACTCAGAGGGACGGAAAGTAGTGATTTAAAAAGCTCTTACTAAATTAAAATAATGAAAATATGTACTTACCTCTCATGGGAGTCTTCAGTGACGAAGGAAAACAACACCACGTTGGAATTTCAAATTCTTACATTTAAGGGGGCGCTTGCATTACCGGGAATGGTTCTCCTGAGTTCATTTTTCAACCAATCCATTTCAAACTTTCAGCAATGGTAGCTGGTATTAGATAATAGCAATATTTCGAATTTGAAGAATCCAATGCTTGGCTTGCGACCTACACGAAAGGGATAAGTTTAAATTTTCAAAACAGTGTCATTCATTAACGGCTGAATGAAATAAGCTCAAGTTTTGCACAAGTGTATAAATAAACCTAACGCAGGGGCAATTTTTTCAGTTTCTCGATTTTTGCAATGTTGAGAATTTTAGTCGTGTTCAAAAATTTTGAATGTCAATATTTCACGGAATATCCGACTTCAGCAAAAACTAAAAGAATTGCCCCTGCGTACCTCTGAAATAAACGTACATGCAAAATTTGAGCAACTTTGGTTGAAGCATTAATGAGAAAATTAATTTGGAAAATTTCCCACTAACCGCTTCTACTTTGCGCATATATTTTGATTTTAATAAGTTGTATAATGTATTTCATAAAATAATAGACAAATCCAACAGAAAAGCATCATGATATATCCAGTAGAACTTATTTTCGAACGACTAGTTTTTACTTTGTCATATGAAATGATAATGGTCAACTTAACTTTGCCACATATTCAACTGCCTGTAACTTTTGATAGAAGCCACGTACAGAAGAGATATGCACATCGTTGTAAAGCTCTTTTTATGCTCTTTTACCTGGTAGATTTGAATTTGTCATACAAGGCTTTCGTCAAATTTCGATTTTTTTAAGCCGTAATGGTAGCTAGCCAAACACGTGGTTTCTGTTGCCGAAATTTTGTCAAAACATGCCCCGCCATCAAAAGTAACTTCAGGTGAGAGTTCATTAAAATTGAGCAATCGGTCCAAATTTTACATCTATAATCCGTTACATCTATAATACATAATAATAATTGTTCGAAGAAGAAATTTTTGCAATCTGATAGGCTGCTGGCTACCCTTTCCACAAACGGAGAAGCAGTATTAAATCTAAAATTAATCTAAATTAAATCTTTTTGTATTTAGAGTTTTTGTATTTTTATTTTTTGTATATCTATTGTACAGTAAGTGTCAAGTGGCGTTGTCTTCTCAGTAGTACATGATTACACAGTCCTCGCTGTGTTTATGTTTTGTGCTTAAGTTTATCAAATTTAGAAATTTTAGAAACTAAAATTTCCTGGATTTCTAAGATCTGTTAGAATTTTGTGGCTTAATATTTTTCTATTTAGGTGATACGGTGGCCGTTATTCTTGGCCTTGACACCACCCTAGCCATTATCATCAGCGCCGCAGTTGCCGTAGGATACACCTTTTTCGGTGGCCTATTTTCCGTGGCGTTCACAGATGTGGCACAGCTGATCTGCATTGCAATCGGACTGGTAGGACAAAAATTGTGAACCAAGTCTCTGATTGTGAATAGCTTTAGTATTTGTCCATAATTGGGCAAGAGTTGGGACACTTAACACTTTTTACGTAAATATTAAGCTTGCAATTTTCTCGAAACATTAGGAAACAAAATAAAGTGTGCTGCAAATTATTGGTTTGTCTTCCAAACCGTAGAATTCTCCACTCTCAAATACTTGTCAAAGCGAATGATTTTTTTGAAATTTTTAGCTTTTTTGTTAAATTTATTCAAAGTACAAACTCATTTATTTGCCGTGCCACTGCAGCCCTGTTGTTCGCCTTGTCAGCGAAACGTTGTGGGTTCCAGTCCCACTCAGGTTATTTTTGCTCGGGCAATCGGATTATTTTTTAATTTGTTGTTAATTTTTTATAGTTTTTTAGATACTGCCCATTCCGTTCATTTACAACAGCGAATTTGTCACACATGGCCCGAATACTACAGCTCCGGCTGCGTGGCTGGGAGAAGTCACACAAGATTATATTGGAAATTGGATAGACTTTTACCTATTGCTAATTCTTGGAGGAATACCGTGGCAGGTATGGGATACTGAGGGTATTCCAGAAAATAAAAACTTTTTCATAGATTGAATAGATAGGATTAGCTAATTTGCAGTAAATAAACAAGATAACGACGGATTAGCTTTAACTAATTTTATTCTCTTATGGATTATACTAGATTTTTGCTGTGGCCTGAGCTATTACTAAAACTAAACGGTTAATAGCTAATATTAATTAAATAAATCAAATCAACTGAAAATTTCACAAACACTGTTTATTTTTCATTTTCTAATCTGCATCTCGATAAGCTGAAACTACTTGCAACAAAGTCAATCTATTATAAAATTAATTAAAAAACCTGTATCTTTTCAATTTCTATCTCTTGCCTGGTTCTAGGTTTATTTTCAACGTGTCCTGTCAAGCAAATCCCCTGCGAAGGCACAAATATTGTCATTTTGCGCTGGAGTCGGCTGTATTCTGATGAGCATCCCGCCTGCAGTGATCGGAGCTTTGGCGAAAGGCGCAGGTTTGTGGCGGAGCCTTCGAGCTTTTATATTACCAAGAGTACATAATAACTATGCCGCTGGGCATGCTCTTAGTTATCAGAGCAAAAACTATGCTCTGCTCGCAAACGGCAAATTTATTTATGTGGAGGCAAAGAATTTTGAAACGTAACCACCCGATAAATGGAATTGTACTTTGAGCGGGGAAGTGAGCTGCTGCAATTGAGTGATCGGTAAATTACTGCATTTTTGCTGCTGCATTTGCTACAATTGAGTGATCCGTTGATTATTGTATTTTTCAACTGATTCCACATTTTGTAACTTCCGTTTTGACTTTCTAAAATCTTGAGTTGTTTTGGTGGAATGTTTCCTATTTTTCTGTATTAGCTAGGTATTGTACGGTTTTCAAGAAATAGAGTGTTTGTCATGTTTTGGGATTTGATATTGTAGTCTGAATGTGTCTCCAGTCTTTCGGTTCACTGTTTGATGCTGTTTGCTGAATCGTATTCTGATTAGATTTGGTCGTATTTGCAGGAAAATTGAAAAGAAAGTACCTTTTGGAAATTTATGGGTTTATTTACGAAAAAGCTCAAAATTTGGGGACTTATCTCCCCAGGAAACTAAGTGGGGTTAATGCGTCCAAGTTTGGGATTTTTGGGAGCCTACTTCACCCCATGAGCTGAGTTCATACGTCACAGGAAGGTGACGTATGATAACACACGCACACGAGAAACGCACTACATGAAAGGAGGCCTCAAGCTCCGCCTCCTGCACGTCACACACTCTGATTGACAGGTCTTCCCCAAACTCCGAAATTTCCTAAAATTCGAAATCAGTCGTGGTTGTGCTGCCTTACTGAACGGTTGTCATTTTTGTCTCTGATCGAGTTTGGATTCTTAGACCGAGGGCCCTATACGGGAGAGACCGGTCTGCAAGTGGATTTTGTTCTGTCTAGTGGTCAGTTTGGACCTTCTGTGATTTTGCTTAAAAGGGGCCAGCCACGACTCGTGTTTCTTTCTGACTCATTCTGTATTCTGCTTTAACCTCTGCGCCGATTTTTTTATTGACCGTTCCCATTTTACTCCGGAAGACCTGCCTTGGATCCTCACGACGCGCTTGGAATCAGAACATCAGGGTAACCTGGATCTGTGAGAGTTTGAGACGCGTTAACCAAATCAAAAAACAACTGAGACTTTCAAAGAGATTTAGCAAAAGTTGAGGTTAATGATATTATGCTTACCATTTGATCTGTCTTGTCTGTACACGTCTGTGCTTGTATTGTCGTTAATGCTTTGTGATTGTCTTGTTGTCAGTACCTACGACCGTGACTCTAAATTTCAATCAAATTGATACGTAGTTGTTTTGCCTGTTAAATAACTTGTGTAATTATAATAATTAAACCAATAATTTAATCTAGTTCTTGGGTTAACCTGCGTCAAAACGAGCTAGTGTCCGAATTTAGATAGGTAGTTTATGAGACTTTGGAATCTGCGAAGATAGCTGGGAAGGAAAAGCACAGTTGGAACTGTTAATAGGATT
>JASAND010001864.1:0-10612 GCA_030248195.1 Trissonchulus latispiculum | reverse complement strand
CCCCAAGAAAAATTCCTAGAGCCCAGTAGCTTGAGCGAAATTTGAAAATAATTAAATTTCTAAGAGTCTTCGCGAATTGATCTTATGCTAAGAGATGGGATCCCCGATAAGCCCCCCCCCCCCCCGGGCGCACTTAGAGGGGGAATCGAGGATGACCTCCCTCCCCCGAAAACGGGATGTAAGGAAAATTTTATTGTCATAAATTTGAATTTGATATAAAATTTTAGAAAGTTTTGCTTACGCTTATTTTCGCTTTTCAAACCGAGTTTCGAAAATTTTTCAGCTTCTGGGAAGCTTCGCCCATCGAGACAGCCTCCAAGGTTTCGAGGTCCGGCCGCGAAAAAATTTTCTATGTGCGCTACTGCATCCCTATCCCTACCCCACGCCAAAAAAGGATGGCTAGAGGATGGCCCTTTTTGGTGCCAAATTACGCCCCTGACTTTTAACTTAACATTTTGACCCATTAACTTTTAGAGTGTATGCTAGAAAAACAGCGCTATTTTTGCATATTTTTAGGAAAAGCTCCCCACACAAATTCCTTGCCCAACGCAGTAACAGTGTGGAAAAAAGAGAAACTAAAGGTTCAACTAAAGCTAACCCTGAATGACAACAGTTTCATAGTGTACACTAAAAATCATATTAGCTATCCGTTGGACCAGATATAATTATAAACCAACACAAAAAGACAACAGTTAAGCTCAGATTTTGGTGCTGTCTATATGAAATATTATGCATTAACAAAAATTTCATAAATGTGCTACAATTCACAAATACAAATAGGTGCCATGGAACTAAAGTACGTATCCTAACCAAGAGTGCTCATAGCCCCATGCGTCTCAACTCCCAGCATGTCTAAAAGCATATACGTATATAACTGCTGCAGCAACAAACAATCTTAGGAATAAACATCATGTAAAAAGTTTACCTTCGCAGCAAACTCTCCTGCAGCCTTTCAGCTCGTTCAACGGCCAACCCGAATTCCTTCTGATACAATGACTTCACCTGGAATGCAAATAGAACCGGTACATACATACGTATATTAGACTGAACAGCCAGTACTGACAAATAGGATAGAATCCCCGCTGCCAGAAGGCGTTCACAAATCGCCTTAAACAGGGGACTAAGCGTCATATCGGTTCGCCGTGGGCTCTAACCAACCCAGCTATCCATACGTACCTTAATTGGCCAGTAATTAAGGAGGTTCGCGAAGGGCGAAAGATCAGATTAAAGGCAAAAAGTTAACCTGGGGCCAATTTCATAAAACTTTGCAAGTTGCGGATTCCGCAACTCGCAGCTACGAGTTACTGATTTGCAGGCTGCAAGTGTTTCATAAAGGGTCAAGTGCGGAATCCGCGCCTGCGCTTGAATTGCGAGTCAAGTAGGCTGCAAGTTGCGAGTTCGCTGGAACACAAGCAGCAAGTAAGTGTTTCGCAAAACTCGCTGGAGCAGTCACTTGCAACTTGCAACTGCGAGTAAAGTCGTCCAGTAGATTTCAACTGGACGATTTTTGAATAATTAGAATATCTTCCTTAATTTTCGTCAGTTTTTAACCAAATTTCATTATTAACTGCTTTGACATCTTTTGCATACTTCGTGAAAATTTCAATAAATTTGAAGTTATTATGAAAAAGTTGTGATTTTTTAAATAATTATAGTTAGTTTTGCTTCTACTCGCACTTGCAACGCGAGTACTCGCACTTTGCCTTGCAGGTTCGTCAAATCCCGCCGACTTGCTTAGCTAATTTCTGCGAGTTTGCGGAAAAGTTCCTATGAAACGCTTGCACTCACGCTTGCGTTTCAAGTGCGAGTACTCTGCCGACTCGCGCTTGCAAATCCGCTTATGAAATTGGCCCCTGGGGGGCAGTTTTCATAGAAACTTCGCTTGCATGCGAGTGTTAGTATGACAGTACTCGTAAAACTAATGCGAGTAGCAAGTGAAAGTGTTTCATAAAACTTTTGAGGACCTCGACAGGACCAAGCTAAAATTCTGCTGTTACTAGTGGCACTAGCATTGCTAGTGCAAGCTGCAAGATAGTAAGCTCCAGACTTTTCGAAAGGAAAGGTAATTCTTTAAAAAAATTGTATCTTCTTTAATGTTGGAGCAATTGTGTTGAAATTTAAATGCAATATCAATCAAAGACACTACTTCATGCCTTAAAAATTTCGCCAAAAACTCTTTAACCGTGTAAAATTTACGACAGTTTGTGTGCAAGTTCTCTAGACAAAATTCACTAGAGAACTATAGGGCTGCTAGTTGCGAGTTCGCCTGTAACCAGCGCAGTTTTATGAAACAAGTACAGGTGGGACCCGATTATATTCGCTAGCACGAGACAGCCTACTAGAGCTCGCTAATCTAGTGCGAGCACTCGCTTGATTGGACAAGTTTAATGAAACAGTTTAGCTACGTACTTGACTCGACTACTAGACTCGCCTAGCAGTCGAGTCTAGTAAATAAATGTTTTATGAAACTGCCCCCAGTTCGTGTGGCGAAGATGATCTGGCTTTTTCCTAGGTAAAAATGTCTGAGGGGGGGCGAAAGTTTTTCGAAAAATGCTTAAAAATAGCTGTTTTTGCCGTTGAGCCAAAAATGAAACCATTTTCAATCTGTCAAGTTTAAAATGGCTAAAAAATGCTTAAAAATAATGTCAAAAAAACCAGCGAAGCCGGAAAATTTTATTGAAAGTTTACCCTCAAACCCTATATTTCCGGGTACTAAAAAATTTTTTAAGGGGCCAAACCTTCCACGATTGCAGTCATCATTTGAGGTGACACTCACAGAAGCGGGAAAGGGGATATTATCCAGGGGTCACCTTTACCATTTATACGTATATATATACGTATAAAATTTAAGTCTGTCATAATCATATATATATATAAGCATGCGTACATAGAGCTGATCCTTCTTCTTATCCGCAGCGGCCCTTCGCTGAGCAGCCCTCACAGTTTCCATAAATCGCAAATAGTGAAGATAGCCCAACTCTTCGTCTCCTTCACTATCGGCCAATTTCGCGAGATCATAACATTTTTTGGCCGATTCCAGTAGCCTGGAAAAAATAAAAAACAAAATCACAAATACAAAAGTAAGCAAAACGTATGGCTGTTTGTTACCCTACAGTTGCTCTGAAGTCTGAATGAAGTTACGTATACAATGCATATATACATACGTATATACTTTTGCTGCATGTTCGTGTACATAAGAATATATATATATATATACGTATGTACAGAAAAGAAAAAACATTTATGTCTCAAATCCACCAGCTTTTAGAAACCAGCTAACATATTACAGAACAACTCTATAAAAACCGGTAGTCTCTCACTAAGCATTATATGCATGCATACGTAACAACGTCACATTAATACCAGTAAGAAAACAAGAATTATATAATCAACAATTCACATTGAATTTCACACTGCGGTGATGATGGCAGAGTAGTTAAGGCGTTCGACTGGGGATCCAACAGTCCTAGGTTCGAATCCCCACGGCCACGTAGCTTTCACAAATCCCCTTGAGCAAGGGAACTATGCACATATCGGTTCGCCGTGCCGTGCGCTCTAGCCAACCCGTTAAACAACGTTAAAAACAAGCCTTATTCTGGACAAAATAGAGCGAAATTACAACAAAGTTGGCCATTTTTCGAAATTTCTGAGGTAAGAATTCCGGGCAGGAGGTCGGGCTGGGGGCGGAAAAGAGGTGCCCCCCCTACGTTTCGGGGTCAACCATCAATTTTCTAACATTAACCCCCCCCCCCCGAGACCCAAAGTCAGAGGGAAACTGTGAAGCGACAGTAATAAGACCCACATCTGCGACAAACTCTGAATGTATATATATACGTATGTAATTGAAGCTTACAAACGTCCCTGCGAACAACACTTTGTATAAACAAAAACAAGTAACAAAAATGCTCCGCACAAAAGGGGATAATATGTGTGTTGGGCCTATGTCTATCCTTTATATTCTGGTTGAGAAAGGCATAAATCCGACACCGCAAAAGTTGCTCAGCTCACTTAGGGCTTTCATTTGGTACCAAATTTGACCACTTTTGAAAACTTTCATTTTTGACCGAAAATCGCCTAAGTCCCCACCCCAACCCACCACAGCACTCTACAGCCACTTTGAGCATGCGGTTCTATGACAAAAGTTGCTCAGCTCGCTTAGGGCTTTCAATGACCACTTTTGAAAACTTTCATTTTTGACCGAAAATCGCCTAAGTCCCCACCCCACCCCACCACAGCACTCTACAGCCACTTTGAGCATGCGGTTCTATGACAAAAGTTGCTCAGCTCGCTTAGGGATTTCATTTGTTACCAAATTTTACAACTTTTGAAAACTTTCATTTTTGACCGAAAATCGCCTAAGTCCCCACCCCACCCCACCACAGCACTCTACAGCCACTTTGAGCATGCGGTTCTATGACAAAAGTTGCTCAGCTCGTTCATTCTTTAAATTCCTTTTTGACCGAAAATCGCCTAACTCCCCACCCCACCCCACCACAGGCATCATTTGGGGGGCAAATTTCACCTTGGGACTTTTGAAAACTTTCATTTTTGACCGAAAATCGCCTAACTCCCCACCCCACCCCACCCAGCACAGGGCAGGGGCGCAAATTTTTAAAATGTCTAAAAATAGCTATTTTTGCTGCTTAGCTAAAATATTCACTATTTTGAACTTAAATTTAAGCTGAAAATAGCTAAAAAATGGTTAAAAATAGGTAAAAATCCGGCGAGGCCGAAAAAATTTCAAATTTGCCCTCAAAACCCTTTCCGGGCACTTTAGGGTAGGGGGGGGGTTCTGGGGGGGGAAAGCCCGAATCCTGGGGGGAGCGATTCTGGGGGGCGACCCAAGTCTGGGGGGGGGACGGATTTTTGGTGGGGGGCCCCCACCCCCCCCCCCCCTGTAGGAAAAAGCCAGCTACAGCCACTTTGAGCATGCGGTTCTATGACAAAAGTTGCTCAGCTCGCTTAGGGCTTTCATTTGGTACCAAATTTGACCACTTTTGAAAAATTTTATTTTTGACCACTTGACCCCCCACCCGACTGACCCTTCAAACGGCAAAGTGGAACCAGCCCAGCAAAATAGGTACGTCGGACGGCAAAACGGATACCGGGAATGAGCTGGGCACACCAGAAAACCCCTATGGACAAAGTTTTGAGAGGCCAGGTAGAGCCTACTATGGACCTCCAGGAAGCGGTTTCCGACATGACCCTCCAGACGGCAAAGTGGAACCAGCTCAGCAAGATGGATGAGTCCTACGGCAAAAAGGACACCGGGAATGAGCTGGGCGCACCAGAAAACCCCTATAGACAAAGTTTTGAGAGGCCAGGTAAAGCCTACTATGGACCTCCAGGAAGCGGTTTCCGACTTGACCCTCCCGACGGCAAAGTGGAACCAGCCCAGCAAGATGGGTGGGTCTGACGGTAAAACTGACTGCGGGAATCGATTCTCCGTGCCAGAAAACCATTGTATGGAAGATTTGAGCGTTCAAAGTTAAATAGATAGCGAGAAATTTCGATTTTTCATTTTTCGAATTTTCGTCATTTTTGACGGGCCACTGTGGTCGCTAGGGAAGTGATAGAGAAACGCAACCTGGACCGTTAGTTAGTTCAATATATGTATTTTCTGAATATAAAAAGAAATCAGCTCCAGCTCGTAACGTTCGACCTGAGCGACGACCACAAAAATGGTCACTTTTCGCTATGAGCCGACTTTGCGGCGCCACTGCGGCGCTGTGGCGCAGCTGCGGCGCAAAAAAAGTTGTGATTCTTAAATTCTTTAGAGGGTACTACTAGACCCCATAGCCCTTTAGGTTGGCCCACCGCTGCAGATCACGTGAAAGCGGCGAACATTATGTACAATACAACCATCAAATAGGAGAAACCGGAAAAAAAACATCGCCGCCATAACCGGTCCGGGGCGTAACTTTTTAACGGTAAGTGATACGGGGCTGAAACTTCACAGACATACTAAACTCGATGTGCTCTACAATTTGCGCATGAAATCTGCGCAGGATCTGCGCAGGATTTTGCGCACCATCTGCGCAGCTTATTTTACACTGTCTCCAGCCACTTTTCACACATATTATAGGGGTCGCTGCCGCGACCCCTATGATACTTACTTTGTAACACCCAAAGTGGTATTCTTGAGCGTCGGAAGTTGTGATTTGTCATTGAGAGCATTGATATTCTTTGCCAAATAGGTTGGTTTCAAAACATGGGTTGACGGCATCCTTTAGCAAAATTCTATGAACATGACTTCCAAAACAAAACTTCCTAAAACGTTTGTCATGTGTACTTGAAATCGCCTTTTGACGAGCCTTGAGGATAGGACGCGGAGCAGAGGAGGGTGTTGTGGTGTGTGTGTGTGTGTGTGTGTGTGTGTGTGTGTGTGTGTGTGTGTGTGTGTGTGTGTGTGTTGGCTTACTTCTACGGGGGGGGGGGGGGGGGGGGGGGTGGGGACCCCCCATTCGGCAACCTCCCCCCCCCATTCGAGGAGCCCCCCAATAAAAAGCCCCCCCATAAATTCCGACCTCCCCCCCATAACCCCAAAAATTGCCATTTTTTTACCATTTTTAGCCAAAATTTTCAAAAATTTTTCCGGCTTCGCCGGATTTTTACCTAAATTTCCACTATTTTAGCTTAAAAACACCCAAAATTAGTTATTTTTTAGCAATTTTTAGCATTTTTTACGCAAAAAACCTAAAAACTTGTCAAAAAATATGGCCCCCTCCCTTTTTGGGTGAGCCCCCCTTGGTTGGGGGGGGGGGCTTCGTCGTGCCCCCCCCCCCCATATCGCCCCCCCCATAAATTTTGGCCTAGAAGTAAGCCTGTGTGTGTGTGTGTGAGTGTGTATGGGCCGTAACAACACTTTTTAATCCATTACAAAAACTGACATTCAGAAGATGGGGGATTTTGCCTTGATTTCCTGGCATTTTTCAGTGAGTGGGTGGGGGTGTGGGCCCGCCCACTTTATGGTTCCACCTACAGTTTTTGGAGCCCCTCCCCTCACTTTTCGTGAGGGGCCTCCCCTCACTTGGAGCCCCTCCCCTCACTCAAGGCGAGAATTAAATCGAAAAAACAGAAATAAAAAGAAAACGGTATTCCGGCGGAGCCGTTGTTCCCGCCTACACCCTGCACGACTGCACCCCCCCCCCCCCCAATTGGGGAGGGGGGACGTCCCCCCAAAAAATATCTGGGGGTTTGAGAAAATGGCTGGGGGGCTATTCCCCAGTGGCGGATCCAGGGGCCCACGCCACCCCCTTTGCGATTTGGGCCCAGCTGCTTATACGCATATTTTGATTGAAAATTAAGCAGAATTTTAATAAATTTCACGTTTTTAAAAAAATTTCGCCTGTGGCGCACTTATATAGATTTTAATTCTGTCTTACGTAGTTCAGTGACAGAATTTCTGTCTCTTAAAGTGTCTTCTATTCTGTTTCCTTTCCTGCTTTGCAATATATATCGTACACAACGCCTTCAGTTTATTTTATGACTGCATGCTTATACGGACATTTACAAATTTTATTTTGCTCTCATAACGAGAATGGGCGATGCAAGCATTGATAATTGGCTGCTTTGAAAGTGCTCTAGAATAAATCGTGGTAGTGAAAAATTCTGAAAAGCATCCAATTCTCGTTTTGGCTTTCCACTGATCGATTATACAACTTAATGACTCAATAACTTATCTTATATAACTATATAATCTTTTTAAACATTTGAAATGCTGAATTTTCCACGATTTCAAAAAAGTCTTCAACTTCTGGGGGGCACCGCCCCCCATACCCCCCGTTTGCACATTATCTTTGTTGACATTGTCACTTGTCCTCTTTGTATGCCACCACTCCTTGTATATATACTGGGCTTTTTCTAGGCGAAAAAAGTGGGAGTGGGGGGAGCCCCCCCCACTAGTAGGGGGGGGGGGGATCCAAAGTAGTCTAAAATCGCCAAAAATGCAGTAAAAATAGCCTGTTTTCTACATATATATATATATATATATATATATATACTGCTATAACTATGCTAAAAAGTGCTCAAAAATCGAGTTTGAGTACCAAAATAGACGATTTGTGACAAAAAATTCCAGCGAAGCCGAAAAATTTTTGAAAATTTTGACCAAAAATCCTTAAAATTTGGCATTTTCTGGGCACCTTATGGTGAGTGTGGGGGGGAAGCCCAAAAAAGTGGGGGTGGGGCCAAGTGGGGGGGGGGAGGAGGGGTCGAGTGGCTGGCTTATTTTTAGGCCAAAATTTATGGGGGGGGCAATATGGGGGGCTCACCAAAAGTAGGGGGGGCATAGTTTTGGAAAAAAATTATTATATACATTTTTTGTCTTGTGTAAAAATTGCCAAAAATCGCTAAAAAATGACTAAGTTTAGGTGTTTTTTATGCTAAAATAGCGAAAATTTCGTTAAAATTCCGGCGAAGCCGGATAAATTTTTGAAACTTTTGGGTAAAATGGTGAAATCTGGCAATTTTTTGGGCTATGGGGGGATTTTATGGAGGGAACCTCGAATGGGGGGGAGGTTGCCGAGTGGGGGGCCCCACCCCCACAGTAAAATAGCCAGAGTGGGGGGAACCCAAAAAGTGGGGGCGCCCTCCCACCCACCCCCAGTAAAAAAGCCCAGATATATATATACACAAGTAATAAAAATGCTCCTCTGGAGCATGAAAAAGTAATTAATATGGGTGATGGTGAGGTTGCAAAATCAAGAGAGGACTAGCCTTAAAAATGCTTAATATGGGGGCTAGGTTCAAAAACAGAAGAGGACTAGGTTGTGAGCGAATTAATATGGGCTCAGTTTCGTGAACAACCCATATTCGCGGATTGCGAAATTATATATGCATACGTAACAATGTTTCGATTTATATACTTTAAAGTGCACAAATAATTTACAGCTCTGATATTCGAGCTATGACGAAGACAGGGGCGCACCCAGGATTTCGAAAAGGGAGGGGTCGAACCTGAAAATTTTCCTATCTTTTAGTTTTATGCATTGAAAATAGCTCAGTTTTTGTTTTCTCCCCAAAAATCCCGGGGGGTAAATCGTACAAAAAGGGAGGGGTCGGAACCCCCAAAACCCCTCCCCTGGGTGCGCCCATGGACGAAGACAAATTTTTCTATTAAGAATCCCTTGATAGTTACTGTGAATTTTCTATTTCTACGGAAATTTATATAAATATATATCAAGAATAACTGAACGAATCATTCCGACGACTTTCTGTTTCCTCCAGGATTGAACCAATAACCTCGGTATCATATCCTTAGGTCTTTTCTCGTTGCTTGCCGTAGTCCAACACAACGAAATAAGTTAATTTACGTGTACGTATAACCTAGCTAGTCTAACCGACTACGTAAACAACATCTTCAACGATTTTTTGAACGTTTAAATTAATTTTTTACTAGACTTGACAGTTTACATTGTTCGCTCTGTATGCGACAATCAATAAAGCGAAGCGTGAAAGTCCGCGAATATGGGTTGTTCGGCGAAGCTGTGCCCATATTAATTCGCTCACAACCTAGTCCTCTTCTGTTTTTGAACCTAGCCCCCATATTAAGCATTTTAAAGACTAGTCCTCTCTTGATTTTGCAACCTCACCATCACCCATATTACTTTTTCATGCTCCAGAGGAGCATTTTTATTACTTGTCCTTCTGTCATTTTAAAGGGTCCCTTTCTAACACTGAGTTAATTGATATAAGGAGCTTGAACAGTGCCACAGGTAGGGCAGAAAAGTGAAAAGTGATACCAAACTTGACCACTTTTGAATACTTTCATTTGTGACCCCCCCCCCAACCAGATGTGCCGTGCCGGCCGAGTGGTTAAGGCGTTCGACTTTGGATCCGATAGTCCAAGGTTCGAATCCCCGCTGCCACAAGGCTTTCACAAATCCCCTTGAGCAAGGGACTAAGCACATATCGGTTCGCCGTGGGCTCCAGCCAACCCAGCTATCCATCCTTAATTGGTCGGTAAAAGGGTACCACTTATGTGGGAAGGTAACGGGAGACCGTGTAGGGCATCTGCCTTGAGGAGCTGGCCCCTCCTCCACAGTTGTAGTCATCATTCGAGGTGACACTCCTGGCTCAAGGGCTGTGTATCCGGGGATGAGCACCGGCACCCTAGACCCTGACAAGGGTAGGAGAATTCTCCGGGGGTTACCTACCCCCCAACCAGACACACCACCGGTCACTTCCCTTCCATCGGTTTCGGTAATATGCCCATTGAAACGATCGTAGTCGATTTAATATATACGTATATATGCCCCGAATCAAAATGACGAAAAACGCTATTTTAGGGGATTTGACCGGTGGTCAGTGGGTCACATAGCCCGTACTGACCACTGGTCACTTCCGCCGGTTCTGAACATATGCTCATTGAAACGAGCGTAGTCGATTTACTATATATGGCCCCAACCAAAACGCCGAAAAACGCCGTCTTAGGGGATCTGACCACTGGTCAATAGGCCACCTAACATGTAGTGACCAGTGGTCACTTCCGCCGGTTCTGACAATATGCTCATTGAAACGAGCGTAGTCGTTTTACTATATATGCTCCCAACCAAAACGCTGAAAAACGCCGTTTTAAGGGGTTTGACCACTGGTCAATAGGCCCCATAGA